>JASDQU010106615.1:166137-192666 GCA_032191745.1 Picea mariana | reverse complement strand
TCTAGATGCTTTTGAAATTTATGATTTTGATCAATTATGTGAAGAATTTCATACTTCGCTAATCA
Source organism: Picea mariana (assembly GCA_032191745.1). NCBI lineage: Eukaryota > Viridiplantae > Streptophyta > Pinopsida > Pinales > Pinaceae > Picea > Picea mariana. The sequence continues at coordinate 192,601 of JASDQU010106615.1, read as the reverse complement.
ACGACGATTCATCTTCAGAAGGCTTTTTGACAAAAGTCTATCATATCCTTTGTAAATTTAATCTTGATGACATGTCATTGGCATTAAATCTCTTCTATGATCCTTCCATCCCTTCCATCCAGTCATGTTCAATCATGAACGAAGAACCAAGTGCAAATCCTATCACTCGACTGCAAGAACAATTCTCTTCGCAAGAAGAGAAAGATCCTTCCGACAATGTTGAACAAGCTAGGAAGGTAGAATCTGTTAATCAGGCTCTTATTGGAAACCAAATCAGTTTTTCCTTTGAATCATTATATTTTCAGTCTAAGACTAGTATGGAAGATGATTCGTTTCTAGGTCAAGGTGAATATCCTCATTCTTATAACTCATTCTCTAATCAACATTTAAAATCAGTCACTGAAGAACACTTAAGCAACGAAAATCTTCTTGAATGTTCTAGTACTCCTATGAAACTGATTAGAGAAGAAGTTATGCAAACAAAAGCAGAAACTTTAAACCTTCATCCTCAAAATGCACTTTGTTCATAGGAAAGACTAGATGCTTGTCACATAAATTTTGAATTATCTGTCACACAAAAGAAAAATCCAGATGATCATATTATGTTAAGGAATTCACCACCAAATCAGAGTAAGGGTTTTAAAGAAAGTGAAGAGAATTGTCTTGAGAATAACGTCGTTGAGTATCATAGTTCAAGAGATTCTTTTTATTTGCTTATTTCTGATTCCTTTTATTATTTATATCCTGATCTATTCCTAGATTCTGGTGGACTTGACATCTTACCTACAGCATCCTACTCTTTTCCACCACAACCTTATCCTTTCGATATGCTAAATTTTGGTGAAATCAATTCCAAACCTAACATTGATAAACTTGGATTTGACTCTTGTTCACTTTCATCACTCACATGGGAAGAGGACATGTTGCGAGATGATTTTACACAGTTTCTTGTTGAAAAGGACAATGCATTACATCTTATGGAAATCAAACATTCTAAGTTGTATCTTTGTTCTTTAATTAGCTCGAATCTTAATGTTTATGCTTCACATTTTGAAATGATCAATCACATTGAAGGAAACATTCAAACCAATGATCTAATCGATTGCATGAATCCTCCTATGATGATCTTTCCATTGATATATTCATTTCATCAAAGTCATGGTTTGCATCCGCATTTTTGTGACAGGATCTTAGAGTGGCTGGAATATTCATATATGAAAAAATTTCATAATAAAGACAAAGTTGAGCTTGCTTTATTTTTACCCAAGTATCTTGGAAGTAGGTGTGACATATTTCTTTTAGATCCTCCATGTGAAGAAATTAATGAACACTTAGAGAACTGTAAGGAGGATGGGGCATTTTAGCCTTGGCTGATGGTTATTCCATTTCCTCATAATCCTGATGAGTTTTTCAAAACTAGTTACACCCACCCATGCCATTATGACCCTTATCACGACAAGATTTCACAATGGCTGGAGGATTCGTACAACAAGAATATATGAGGAAATGGTAAGAACATGCTTACTTTGTTTTTAGATGATGATTATGAAAGTAAGTGTGATATGTTTCTGTCATTTGTTGATATATTACTATTCCTTTTAATAATACTTGATCTTGTTTTCATTGCAGGATTAGAGTTACTCCGATGGCTACATTGGAAACATGACTTCACGTAGTATTCTGGTTTGTTTAATAGTTAGGGTAGGTTTAGGAATAAGTTTTTCTTGTAGTTTTATTTCTCACTATTTCTCTTTTAATAATGCAGTCATGCACGCAAGTGGGCGCACCACGAGAACCATAATATGACTATTGTCAGGGAAGTCCCCTTGATCCTTTTCTCTTTACTCTTATTTGAACATTTATTTTCAAAAAACAAAGTATCGTCATGAAAATCTTAAATGGAAAGTAAAGAGATAAATAAATCGGAATCAACCCTGACCCAAGGTACAATGAGTAGGACTGCTTTTCATCCTTCAGGATTTTCCTACTTTCTTTCAGTTTCCCAAGGGATTGGTTGCATGAGGTTTTCAGATGCACCTTCTGTGTATATTTGTTTTTTTGTTTTTGTTTTTGTTGTTTGGATTTATTTGCTTTCCATTTTTTTCTTCGCTGGTGTGTTTGGATTTTTCCCTTATGCTTACCAGTTTTTTCTTTTGGAAATACACCTACCTGTGCACTGAGCCATTCAGACAAAGACGATAGAAAAATTTCTTCGCTGAAATAACTTCTGAAAGTTTGTACAAACATCAATGATATGTTGCTGAACTTATATCTGTGTTGGAAATTTTGATGTTTGAAAGAAGTTTACTGATTTCAATCTCTGAGCAAAGTTTGTCATGATCATCTATTATCTTTTTACACTGTCCCTTTTCCGTAAAGGAATGACTCAAAAAAGATGTCTCCCTGTCATAGGAAGTTGTTTTTATAAAACATCTCTGGAACTGAATAAAGGACGGTGTTAAAAAATTCTGATGAGGTCTAAAAAATATGCTTGAAATATCAAGAATTTTCAGCGTCACCCCGCTCAGCTATATATCTACAAAAGAAAAACAAAATAAAAATATTAATAAGAGCCATGGGAAGTGTTTGTAAACCCACCGGGATACTGAACAGGTCCGCTGGCAGCAGGTAAATGCAAGCATGGCACCAAGGCAACTTCGTCAGGGTACTGAACAGGCCTGCTGGCAGCGAAGCAATGTCAGGTACATGAAAATCTGTAAAAAATATAGGAGAAACCTCTTTAATGTCCTTTATTCTGATCTAGAACTTCTTGACAGGATACAGATGTCTGAGTGGGTTAAATGGAAACTCTGTTGAGGCTATGGACGCCTGCTGGCAGCAGTGACCACGCCAACAGTATTGAAGATTTTATCATTAATATCATGACTTGCTAATCTTAAGACTGTTATTAGTTTTCATCTTTTAAAATATCGCTGGAAAAGATGGTAAATGATGATGTTTGTACGATTTTCTGATTGTTGTTTTTGAGTTGAATTTTTCTTTGCTGTCCTGATCTGAATTCATTTTCTTTTGACACAGATAACTGCTTCTCCTAGTGTGTCGCCATTGTTGGCAGCCAATTCAATTTTTTCAATTGCCCTAAAAGCTGCCTACACCTATGTCTCCTGAACTTCAAATTTCCATCGCATCTTGCAAATAGACGATATTTTCATTTCATGCGACACTTGCAAATTGGTCTATTTAGTTTTCACAACTGAAAGCGTGAAAACTCCTCTATCGTTATTTGAACTGTCATAGTTTTTTATCGATATTTTGAGTGGCACTTTACCTTTGGTTTGTCATGTGGCTAAAAATATTTTTCAAACTATGCCTATTCGGACATTTTTACTTTGACTGCGCAATTTGATTTTATTAAACTGATAAGGCATTGAGCATATGGAGACTTTCCTAGTCATTAATTTACATATGGGTCATGGTTTATTTTTTGTTTTTATGTATGTAATGAGATCCTTATGATAAGTTTATGAGCTCTTGGCTTATCGATTTCATGAAATAAATTGTCACCATGTTTTTAAAACCTTTGATCAAAATGTTTGATTATGCAATGGCGCGATTGGTTAAACATTTGGGTTTTGATTGAACGTTGAATGACAATGGTTTGAATAATTACAATGGCACACATTTAACTTTGGGTTTGATTGAACGTTCATGGTTTCAAACAATACATTGGCGCATTGACATATCATCCACCATTTAATTCTTGGGTTGGCCGAATATCATGATTTGAATGATGTTATGATTGATTGAACAACGCTGTACTTTGCCATTACTGTGCTGCATGGCGGTGATAATCCCACCACCCTCGCATGCGCACATTAATTTGTTTCCCCTTTCATCGTTCGCAGTTGTTAGCCCAAACGATTTTTGCTCCTGTGTATTGTTGTGTTCAATACACACCCTACCATGCGCCTGCACCATGGCCCCGGTCCTGAGGGCTGAACCCAATGGTGGCCAGGCATTGTTGATGTTCGACGGTGCTTATAGTGACCTTGAGGAATTTGGCTGGCTCCCGTTCATACAGAAGTTTGATGGTTTTAACCCTTGCGTGGCTCGGCAATTCGCATTAACCTTTGATGGCTACCGAGCCAAGGTTGGGGATGTGCAATTGGAAATTGACGAGAAATTTCTTAGTTTAGCTATCGGTCTGCCTGCTACTGGACATAAATGGTAAAAAAATTGCAAAGTGGAAGATGTCCCGTGGACATTGCTCTTCCAGTCATGAAGGTGAGCTCCTGTGACAAAGGTTTGCTCGCGAATATGCTCAAGCAACGTTGGCATGACTTGCTGATGATAACCAAGCAGTTTATCACCTGCGAGGGCCGGTATGGTTTCGTTTTCTTGTACCACCTTCGGCTACTTATGGCTTTCATGGGCTATGAGCTTAATATGCCTTATTACCTGCATAGGAGCCTGTTTAAAATGTCTAAAAGATACAAACGGAACCAGGCCGATAACAACCTTTTTCACTTTGGGTTAATTAAAATGCTTGTGGTTTGTCATTTGGGGTTACGCCGAGACTGTTGGAATCATTTTCTTATTTGCAATAATTTTGAAGATTCAAACCCACCACAGGTTGACAAACCTGTGGTGAGCGAGAGAAATTCTGTACCCCCTGTGCCTTACAGTGCTTTGTTGCCTAAACCCTCACCCGACTCACCTATCGACCTACCCAACTCTGTCACCAAGGATGGGGAAAATGTTAAACCCGTGGCTAAAAGGCCTAAGGCCAAACCTACTGTGAATTCCAAAGGCAAAAAGAATGCTCGATTAATCTCTCACATGGAAAGAAACAACCGATATCTCCTGTCAACCCTGACCCTATCATAGTGAGTGAAGATTCTGACTCGGAGGTGGAACGTTACCTGGCAAGTGAGTATCCCTATTCTGAAGGTTTGTGTACCAAACCCTCATAGGAATTTTTCAAAACCCTACCACCTATCAGCGAGTTCTTGATCACTTATCAGAATCAACGATCACATTTTAATCTCCTGATTATATGGACAATTCTCATTTACTTTGGGTCTTCAGGGGTTCGGATAATTGCTGCTCCATTTTCCTCTGGAGTGATCACCTGATCAACGATTGAGAATGCTCTCGAAGTGTTCTTCAGATCAGACAACTTATGTCAACTTTGGGACTTCGAATTTTGAGACTTCAGGATTTAGATCATTTGCTGGTGGTGAAAATCCTGAAGTAAAAATCCCAGAGTGACGTAACTTGATGACGTCACTTGTTGACATGGAATGTAATGATCCCAAGCCAAATTTTTCGCTTGGTATCACTAACTACTACTGATTTATTGTGGTGCAGGTGTTTATTGAGTTATTAAGTGCATACAAGATTCATCCAACACATGAAGATCATAACACAATCAAGATATATAGAAGCACAAGCAAGATCTGACCTTTTTATTATGCATAATCAATACAAAGATGGTCGATCTGGCATAAACCTCAGATGGCCATACAATCAATAGATATGAGTTGCTACAAAAAGCTCTGTCGATACAAAAGAAGCCTCCAAAGGATGAGTAAGTGATGAAGACCAATACCCAGCAGATCTGGGTGTCAAAACCCTCTAGCTGCAGAGTGCCACGCTCCAAGTGAAGTCTGAAACCCTCAAGAATTGAACCTTGATGGCAAGATGCTCCAAATGAGCTCAAACTTGGCCCAATGATAGATCAGGGTAGTGGGAACCTCCTCCTATAGTTTCAAGCACAATGTCCAAGTGAAACCCCTCCAACTGCTAAATATCCTAAGGAAGTTGCGCTCTCCTGAATAGCTGGAACCCCAATGCAACTCGTCCCTAAAGGAATACAACTCCAAATGACTTGAAACTCTCCCAGAATGTAGATCGGGCTAAGAAAATCTTATGGAAGAAGTTTTAGAACCAAATCACAAGCAAATATCCCTAGATCTGAGTTTTTCTGAATCATAGGACGTCCCCTATGGCTCCAAGACATCCTAATCTGTAAATAATAATATGAAGATGATAACCCTCCAGAAAATTCTTCAAACTGATGATCATACCCCTGCAAACAAAACCAAAATGTCGGAATGGCCCCAGGCCCTCTGGATAAGCTGGATTGAACCTCCCTCTAGATAACGGTGCGCCCTTGCTGGAATCACAAGAACAGTACGACCTGCTACCTTCTAAAGCACTAGATGGAGATAAACTGAGACTAGAATGGTGTGGAGGAATCTTTCATCCCTGAGACCAAGCTGTGGAGCAAGGTGAGTGGATATTTCACCACTGAGTTTCTCACAGGGGTTTGTACAGCAAAACCCCCAAACTGAATGCTCAAGAGCAATAGCAAATGCTAATCCAAAACCAGAATGAATAATAGGTGCACCCCAGCCTCTTACTTATACCTTTTTCTTCTAATTCTCTATTGAGTTAGGTTAACTGCTAGGGTTAATCTTCTATTCCTCTATTGAGTTATCTTTTACCTTTAATCCCATTTTTCCCTTCTTAAGTCAACTTAAAAATATAACTTTAGCTTCATTGACTTCCCCCTTCAGTGTAAGACTATGACCTACTGGGGGTTCCAGGTCACTGAGTCTCCTCATCACCTCTCTAAGAGGTGGGGGACATTACAGTCTCCCCTACTTGAAATTGATTGTCCTCAAGCAATTCCAAACCTACTTCTCTTACCACGTGTTCCTGCTCCCAAGTGGCATCCTCAGTGGGTAAATCCTTCCACCTGATCAGGTACTCCTTGATGCTTCTATTTCTGAGCTTCTTCTCTTAGACTTCTAGCACCTCCTCCGGAATCAAGACAAGTTGTCCTTCCTCATCCATGGGGGGTAACACCTCAATAGGCCTGATGTGTTGACCGAGGGATTTCTTAAGGCACGAGACATGAAAAATGTTGTGAATTATGCTACCATGTGGAAGCTCCAGCTTGTATGCTACGACCCCTATCCTTCTGCTGACTCTGTAGGGTCCAAAGAATCGCGGCTGCATTTTGTTCGTTCCGCTTCTTTTAATGGAAGCTTGCCTATATGGTTGCAACCTCAAGTAGATTAAATCGCCAACCTCAAAAGTCCAGTCAACTCTGTGCTTGTCTGCTTGGACCTTCTGCTGGTTTTGTGCCCTTTGTAGATGATCCTTCAATTCCCTGATAATGTCTTGGATCTGCTGTATCCAATCCCGCACCATCGGTGCCCTGCTGTCTCCGAATGCAATCTCTACAAATGACAAGGGGTCATAGCTATACAAAGCTCTGAATGAAGACATGCCAATAGACATATGCTGGGTGGTATTGTAGCAATATTATCCCAAATGCAACCATCTGACCCATGCCTTCTGTTGCCCTTCCACATAGTTTATGAGATAGCCTTCCACCCACTTGTTGACTATCTCTATCCGTCCATCTGTCTGCGGGTGATAGCTGGTGCTAGGGGCCAAGGCCGTACCAACCAATCAGAATAAATACTGCCTGAAAATACTCATAAACCTGCTATCCCTATCGCTGACAATGGTCTTGGAGAGGCCGCGCAATCTAAAAATCTCCCTGAAAAACAATTCGGCCACCTGTGCTGCACTGAATTCAATAGCTATGGAAAAGAAGTGTGCAAACTTCATTAACCTGTCCACCACTACGAATATGCAGTCCTTTCCTTGTGTCTTTGGTAGCCCGGTGATGAAATCCATAGATATGCTTTCCCATTTGTGCTCCGGAATGGGCAAGGGTTGCAAAAGTCCTGCTGGGTGTGTGTGCTCATCCTTGTTTGCCTGACATGTCGCACACTCTTTGACGTGCCTAATCACATCCTCCTTCAACCCTTTCCAAGAGAATATTTCTCTCACCTACCTGTATGTCTTGCTGATCCCCTGATGTCACACCATTGGTGGGTCATGGCATGCCTGTAATACCTTGACCTTGAAGGCCGACCCATTAACCAAGAAGATTTGATCTTTGTAGTAGATGAGGTCATTAATAACCTTGAAATCTTCATCTTGTATTTGTCCGTCCAATAATTGGCACGCAAACTGATCCTCTACATATTCCATCACTAGTTGGTCTTTCCAATCAATTGTTACCCATGTTATGGCTAGGATAGATGGTCTCCTAGATAAGGCATCTACTACCACATTATTCTTTCCTTTGACAAAATCAATGTTGAATTCATAGGCCTGTATTCTGCTTACCCATTTTTGTTGCCTCTCGTTCAAGTCCTTCTATTCCAATAAGTATTTGAGACTGTTATGATTTGACTTGACAACAAACCGAGTACCTACCAAGTATTGCCAAAATTTGGCTAGTGCATGCATGATAGCCAACATTTCTTTATCATAAATGTTGTAGAGTAGCTCAGGACCCCAAAGTTTCCGGCTTTCATAGGCAAGAGGGTGCCTCTTCTGCATCAGTATGGCCTCTATTCCTTCCCCAGATGCATCACACTCCAAGGTAAATGGAAGACTAAAATATGGAAGGGCTAAGACTGGGCACATACTCATCACTTTTTTCATCTTGTCCATCATTTTTTGAGCGTCCTCATCCCACTTGAATGCTCCCTTCTTAGTCAAATCAGTCAAGGGTGCACATAATTGAGAGAATCCCTTGACAAAATTCCTGTAGTATGAGCACATTCCCATAAATCCTCTCAACTTTGTGAATGTCTTAGGAGTGGGCCATTCCACGATGGCTTCAATCTTCTTCTGATGCACTTGTACCCCTTTTGCTCCGATAATGTGTCCTAGATAAAGGACCTCTGTCATTCCAAACTCACATTTGGACTCCTTAGCATATAACGACTGTTCCTCCATAATTGAAAGAATATGGTCCAAATTCCTAAGATGCTCCTCCCATGTCCAGCTATAGATAAGTAAGTCATCAAAGAATACTAACAGGTGCTTCCTTAGCTTCTTGTTGAATACATGGTTCATACATGACTGGAACGTAGCAGGGGCATTAGTTAACCCAAAGGGCATCACCAGAAACTCATGATGACCATAGTGACATCTAAAAGATGTTTTTGAGATGTCTTCCTCCCTCATCTTGATTTGATGGTAGCCAGAACGAAGGTCAATCTTAGTGAAGTAGACGACCCCATGCAATTCGTCCAACAGTTCATCAATCCTTGGTATTGGGTACTTGTTTTTGATCGTCTTTTTATTCAAGGCCCTGTAGTCAATGCACATCCTCATAGTGCCCTCCTTCTTTTTCACCAACACTATTGAAGAAGCAAAAGGAATACTGCTGGGTTGGATGTGTCCCATGTCCAGAAGTTCCTTGATGGAATTTTCTATCTCATCTTTGTACTTCTTGGGATGTCTGTATGGTATGGTGATCATTGGTTTGGCCCCTTCCTCTAGATCAATAATGTGCTCAAATCCTCTATCCGGTGGAACCCCCAGAGGAATAGGCCCAAACACCTTGTGGTGTTTGTCAAGGATTTTCTTGATTTCGGGAGTGTAATGAACCTTGCCCTGTTCATCCACACATGTCATAACCCTACATTTGACTGCATATACTATTTCATCTCTCTGGAAGATGGCTTCCATTCTCTTGGCCGTGAGTACCTTTGCAACATTCCATATCATGCCCCGAAGCACTACCTTCCGTCCACCCTCTTCTATGAATGCCATTTCCATCGTTTTGTAGTTGGTGGTGATAGGCCCTAATGTGTTGAGCCACTGAACTCCTAAGATGATGTTGGTATCCAGAAGATCCATGACATAAACGTCCTGTGTCAACTCATGCCTTCCCAAGGTAAGCTTTAGGCCTGGAATATATCTGTCACAAGGCATGGTGCTTCCTCCTGCAACCTCCACTTTGAATCCTTCAAATTCTACTATGGGTATGTGTCTTCTCTTCAACAATGCTGCATCAATGAAGTTGTGGGAAGATCCTTCATCAATCAAGACCAATACCCTCTGACCCTGTAAGACCCCCCTCATTCGGAAGGTGTTATACTTGGGTACTCCACTGATAGATGCCAAGGTGGCCATACTATCATGTTCTATAATTTGTTCTTCTTCTGCTGCCTCAATGGTTTCTGCCTCCATGTTCTGTATATGTCCAATCTCATCTTCTTCTTCATTATCTGAGGTGACCTGAATGTAATGTACCTGTCCATGTCCCATGCACTTGTGTGAGGGATTCCATGGTTCCTTGCATGTGAATCAGAGTTGCTTCCTTCTCAGTTCTCTCTTGGTGTTATCATCTATTCTGCCACGACCCCTGTCATAACCCTTAGGGTCACGTCCTCCTTGGTTTATTGGAGGCCTTTGATCTCTTCCACCATTGTTAAGAGGAGGTCTGGGTATGAATTTTGGTTTAGAAGCTGGACCCAAATCCCTTGTCTTCCAAATGGCTTCCTGTAGGTTAGTAGGCTTGAAGGCCTTTACCCAACCCTTCAAGGGTTCCATCAACCCTTCTGCGAAAAGCATCATGAGCCTGGTTGGGGACATATCTTGAACCATCACTGCCAACCTCTAGAATTCATCAATGTATGCCTCAGCCTTAATTGTTTGCTTGATTTGGGTGAGCTCCTGGAAATGTAGCTCAGGATCTCCTTGATGAAATCTATCAATGAGCCTCTGAGTGAATTTTGTATAGGATACTATCTGCTTGTGGCCAAGTGTGGTGAGCCCATGGTACCGCCAGTCGTGGGCCTTACCATCCAAGTACATAGTGGAAAACTTGATGGCCTCCATCTCTCTCATGAGGTTAAGTTGTAGGTAAGTATCTAGCTTCTGCACCCATGCTTGTGTTGTCATCTTAGCAATACCATCAAAGTATGGAATCTCTATCTTCCCTGCCCTTCGCTCAAACTCAAAGTTTCCCCTATGGTTCATCCTAGGCTGGTTTCTGAACCTGAGTTGACAATACTGGTCTAGGGACATCTGCCTTTGAACTCTCATATCCAAGCTATAGTATTCCTTGGTACTCCTGGCTAATTGTTTCACAAAGTCTTCAACCTCTTCATTTTGCCCTTGCTCAACTGTGAATTTGGGCATGTATGGTCTGGGGTTAGCTCTGCTACCTGAGTGTCGGCCTAGATGTTCATCTGTGAACACTGGCATGTATGGCCTATGATTGGCCCTGCTACCCATCTGCCTATGGAATGTACCACCTCCTAGACTTCCTTCGGATCCTGGTGCTTTCTTCGGGTTATATCTGACTTCCTCATGGGTTCCACCAGAACCCCCAGCCTCCTTATTCCCATACGTATCAAGATCCTTCCCTCGATGGGTTACTTGCATTAGAAGGTCAATTATCCTAGTTTGGTTCCAATTCATCTTCTGTAGATTCTCATCAACTTTCTTCAATGTTTCAGAGATTTCGGCCTGTCCCCTTTTGTTGGTTTCTTGATACTCATCCAACTGTTGGACCAATGTGCTTTCTGTGCAGTTCATGTTTTGCTGGAACTTACCAAATTCGGCTACTAAGAGAGCCAAACCTTGAAGCTCATGGTCATCCCCTGACCCTTCCATTTCTGCTTCTGTTTCACTGCATTTTTCTTCCTCCAACCCATAACAATTCCACTGTACCTCTGCATGTGCCAATCTCTCCACAGGTTTGGAGGATCGAAGCTCTGATACCGCTGTAATGATCCCAAGCCAAATTTTTCACTTGGTATCACTAACTACTACTGATTTATTGTGGTGCAGGTGTTTATTGAGCTATTAAGTGCATACAAGATTCATCCAACACATGAAGATCATAAGACAGTCAAGATATATAGAAGCACAAACAATATCTGACCTTTTTATTATGTAGAATCAATACAAAGATGGCCAATCTGGCATAAACCTCAGATGGCCGTACAATCAATAGATATGAGCTGCTACAAAAAGCTCTGTCGATACAAAAGAATCCTCCAAAGGATAAGTAAGTGATGAAGACCAATACCCAACAGATCTGGGTGTCAAAACCCTGTAGCTGCAGAGTGCCACGCTTCAAGTGAAGTCTGAAACCCTCAAGAATTCGGCCTTGATGGAAAGATGCTCCAAATGAGCTCAAACTCGGTCCAATGATAGATCAGGGCAGTGGGAACCTCCTCCTGCAGTTTCAATCCCAACGTCCAAATGCAACCCCTCCAACTGCTGAATCTCCTAAGGAAGTTGCACCCTCCTGAATAGCTGGAACCCCAATGCAACTCGTCCCTGAAGGAATACAACTCCAAATGACTTGAAACTCTCTCGGAATGTAGATCGGGCTAAGAAAATCCCGTGGAAGAAGTTTCAGAACCAAATCACAAGCAGATCTCCCTAGATATGAGTTTTTTTGAATCACAGGACGTCCCCTATGGCTCCAAGACGTCCTAATCTGTAAATAATAATATGAAGATGATAACCCTCTAGAAAAGTCTTCAAATTGATGATCATGCCCCTGCAAACAAAACCCAAATGTCGGAATGGCCCCAGACCCTCTGGATAAGCTGGATCGAACCTCCCTCTAGATAATGGTGCGCCCTTGCTGGAATCACAAGAACATTACGACCTGCTACCTTCTAAAGCACTAGATGGAGATAAAATGAGACTAGAATGGTGTGGAGGAATCTTTCATCTCCGAGACCAAGCTGTGGAACAAGGTGAGTGGATATTTCACCACTGAGTTGCTCACAAGGGTTTGTACAAAAAACCCCCCAAACTGAATGCTCAAGAGCAATAGAAAATGCTAATCCAAAACCAGAATGAATAATAGGTGCACCCCAACCTCTTACTTATAACTTTTCTTTCTAATTCTTTGTTGAGTTAGGTTAACTCCCAGGGTTAATATTCTATTCCTCTGTTGAGTTATCTTTTACCTTTAATCCCCCTTTTCCCTTCTTAAGTCAACTTAAAAATATAACTTTAGCTTCATTGAATTTCCCCTTCAGTGTAAGACTATGACCTACTAGAGGTGCCAGGTCACTGAGTCTCCTCATCACCTCTCTAAGAGGTGGGGGACATTACATGGAACGGGTCGAGTGGTTTCCACATGTCACTCATATTCATGATTTACATGTACCTGAACTGTCGATTTCATCTTGACACTTGTCATTACCTGACTGTGCCACGTTTCCTTGCTGACATGGTTTACTGACGTAGATCTCCCGATGTGGCACATATTCAACTCCTTGATGTAACGGTCAGAATACTATCCAATATGTATCTCAGATCGACGACTGAGAGTGACTTCGAAATTTCATCCTACGGGACTTTGGTAATTCAATATCTCCACTTCCCAGTTCTTCCAAAGCGAGATTCCCCGAAGTGTAACATTCTCACAAATTTTAACCCAAAATGAATGTTGTTCTTTGATCATGATCTTAGATCGACGACTCGATCTATCTGGGATGTTGCTTTGCCTTGGTTTAAATCCAACGACTCTTCTTCTTTGCTTATCCTGTCCTTCCACTTTTAAAGTGATCCAACAACTATCGTGAATTCAGGTATTCAAAATATCAACCCCTTTTCCTTTCTTATCCTATCCTTCCACTCAAATTGATCCATCGGTCGAGAATGGTCTCAAAGAAGATCAACAATCAAATATGATTGTGGGGTCGTCAACTAGCACGACATTTAAAACTATTGTTGAGCTCCGCAATGGAAACTGCTCGTTGGTAGTGGAACTGATGCCAACCGTAGATCTATTGAAAGGTGACCATCGACGGTCGATGTGGATTGTAGAATCATAATTTGCACCTATTTTATCCCATCGCCCAAAATCCACAATTGAAGTTGTGAGATTGTTGGTGGATCAACCAGAGTCGTCAATATTTGAATCTATAATATTCGACGGTCCAGACTAATTGCAGGATTGGAAGTAACACCCTATTTGATTCTCCTTTCACTCTCTGCAATATATCCCTGCCATTGATTTGGCACTTGCGTATTAATGGTCCTGATTTGATCTGATTGTTGACTAATCCTCCAACGATCCTTCTCTTGTAATATGACGGTCTAGACTGATTGTGAGATTGGGAATAATACACTTTTTAATTATCTTTTCTCTTTCCGCAATCTATCCATGTCATTGATCTGGTACTTGCGTATCAACGATCCTGACTTGATCTGCACTTTCCCTTCTGAGTTTCATCGCATCATCTCTTTTGAGCTTTGATCTTCATTCCCTAACCCTCCTGAGCTTCATGTGCATCATCGATTGTTGACATCAATGACAATACATCAATGACAATATGTCCAACAATCCCCCCCTTTGTCATTGAGGGAAACACTCTAACTTCATAAATACTCCCCCTGTGATGATGCTTTTCTCTATGAAGTTACTCCCCCCCTTTGACATCAATAGAAAAGGGTTGCCCCCTCTAGGGTAATTCTCCCCTGACCAATTGATTTTTGATGAGGTTTTTGAATTACTCCTAATTTCTGTCAGAGATTTTCAAAAGTACTCCTGGGCAGAGGTTTTGAGAAAATGTCTGCAATATGTTCTTTGGTGTCTACATACACTATTTTGACCACCTTTTGGGTAACCTGATCTCTTAAAAAATGGTATTTGATTGGTACGTGTTTAGTTTTAGAATGCATCACTGGATTTTTAGAGATGCTTATGGCACTAGTGTTGTCACAATTAATAGTAATAGGATTGTTATATTTTATTTGTAGGTCTTCTAAAGTTTGTTTCATCCAAAGGATTTGTGTGCAACAGGATGCAACAACAATATATTCTGCCTCTGCTGTAGAAAGAGATGTGGATGTTTGTTTCTTACTTAACCATGCCAGTGCCACTAGACTTTTTCCCAAGAAAAATGCTCCTCCACTTGTGATTTTTCTATCATCTATGCTACCTGCCCAATCAACGTCAGTATATGCAGTTAGGTTGAAATTTCTATCTTTTGGATACCACAATCCAAGTTCTAGAGTGCCTTGAAGGTATCTGAATATTCTTTTTACTGCTTTTAAGTGAGTTTCTCTAGGTGCAGATTGAAATCTCCCCACAAGTCCTACAACCTGCATGATGTCAGGTCTCATTGCTGTTGAGTAGAGTAAACTTCCAATCATTGATCTATACATTGTTTGATCCACTTTTGGTGAGTCATCTTCTAGACTTATCTTATATCCAGTGACCCTGGGAGTACTCATGGGTTTACTGTCTTCCATTTGAAATTTATTCAACATGTCTTTGATATATTTGGTTTGTGAAACAAATATTCCATTTTTTGTTTGATTTACTTGTAAACCTAAGAAAAATGAAAGTTCTCCGAGCATAGACATTTCAAAATCTTCTTGCATTTTAGTTGCAAATTTGCTGCTTAATGTAGTGAGATTACTCCCAAATATGATGCCATCTACATAAACTACCACAACAATCATGTTTTGATCCTCAATTTTGATATATAGGTTGTTGTAAATAGTCTGTCTCTTGTATCCCTATTTTTGTAGATACTGATCAAGCCTAGAGAACCATGCTCTAGGAGATTGTTTAAGACCATATAGGGCCTTTTTTCAGTTTGCACACATAGTCCTAGTTTTTTGATAAAATGAATCCTTCTGGTTGCTCAACGTAGACTTCTTCTTCTAGTGTTCCATTAAGGAATGTTGATTTGACATCCATCTGATAGATTTTGAAATCTCTGAAGCATGAAAATGCTAGTAATATTCTGATGGCCTCAAGTATTGCTACAAGAGAAAAGGTTTCTTCAAAATAAATACCTTCTACTTGGGAATATCCCTTGCAGACTAATCTGGATTTTTTCTTTATAATTTCCCCATTTTCATTCAATTTGTTCTTGAAGATCCACTTAGCTCCTATCACATTCTTGTTCTTGGGTCTTGGAACTAGTTCCCAAGTTTGATTTTTTTCTATTTGATCTAGTTCTTGATTCATTGATTTTATCCAATCTTTACTTTTGACAGCTTCTTTAACAAGCTTAGGTTCAATTAAGGATAACATTGCTTGTCATGAGTCAAAGGCTAGTTTCCTTCTTGTTTCTACTCATGCACTTTTATCTCCAATGATCCGTCTTTCATGATGATTCTTCTGAACTCTTTTTGATGGAGCTCTTGGCAAGGACATTTCTTCATTGTCTTATTCATCAGTGCGTGGTTCATTTTCCTGTGTTTCATCAACATTTTCTTGCTGAGATTCTACATCCTCCTCCTCTTGTTGAGATTTTATATCATCATCTTCTTGTTGAGATTTTTGAACAAAGCTTTGGGATATGCCCTTTTTTAGATCATCTATTTTTACATTTTCACTTTCCACTATTTTTAGTAGTTTGAGATTATAACATCTGTATGCCTTTTTATTCAATGAGTATCCTAAGAATATTCCTTCATTAGATCTTGGGTCAAACTTTCCTAGGTTATCTTCATCATTCTTTATGTAACATTTACTTCCAAAAATTCTAAAGTGTTTTACAGAGGCTGGCCTCCCAAACCATAGGTCATAAGGGGTTTTGTCATGATTGGGTCTCAACTGAGCTCTATTAAGTATGTGAACTATTGTGTGGATTGCATCTCTCCAGAATTTGTCTGGAAGTTTGGCTTCGTTTAGCATGGTTCTTTCAACTTCTTGAACTATTCTATTTTTCCTTTCTACCAATCCATTTTTTTGAGGAGTCCTAGGATCTGAAAACTGTCTTTTGATACCATGGTTTTCACAGAATTGAGTGAAATATTTACAGGTGAATTCTCCTCCATTTTCTGATCTTAAACATTTAATTTTGAGATCTATTTCATTTTCTACATGAGCTTTAAATGTTTTGAATTTCTCAAAGGCTTCTGATTTTTATTTTAAAAAGAAAACCCAGGCCAGTCTTGTGTAATCATCAACAATCAACATAAAATAATGTTCACCATAAGTGCTTTTGGTTCTGGTAGGTCCACATAGACTGCATGAATAATCTCTAATGGTTTTTTTGTGGAGTGTTCTTTTTTTTTGAACCTAACTCTTGTTTGATTTCCTATTTGACAATGTTTTACAAATGGGATCTGAAGTTTTAATCATTTTTGGTAGGTACCTAACTGCCTCTTTCTCGTTGGCTTTGATCAAGTTGTCAAAGCTTAAATGTCCCAACCTTTTATTCCATAGCCAACTTTCATCTACTTGGATTAAACAACATTTTTCTTCTTCATCTATATTAAGGATGTACACATTGCTA
This sequence comes from Picea mariana, assembly GCA_032191745.1. NCBI lineage: Eukaryota > Viridiplantae > Streptophyta > Pinopsida > Pinales > Pinaceae > Picea > Picea mariana. The sequence goes on along the minus strand of JASDQU010106615.1, from coordinate 175,520 downwards.
GATGTTCTTGGTGCTACTGCCACTAGCTTTCCAGTGTCCCTTTTTCTGATCTCACATTTTATGAGAATCAAAAGTAAGTATGTGATATTGATCACATGTTTGGCTCACACTTAAGAGATTAGGTTTGAGATTTTCTACAAGAAGTACATCTTCTGCTTTAGTTTTATTATTTCCTAACCTAACAGAGCCTTTTCCCAATATCTTGGCTGACATGTTATCTCCAAAAGTTACTTTTCCTTTTCCTTTCTTATTGAACTTGAGAAATTTACTTTGATATCCAATCATGTGTTTGGAACATCCACTGTCAATATACCACCGACATCCTTGATTTCTTGCATATAAGGCTACTTTGCACTCTGTTTGTCTTTTCTTCCATACCTTTTGATTAATAGGAACATTTATCCTTTTATCATATTTTGGCAATCTACTTTCACTGGTTTTGTGACCATAATTGTTGCATTTTTGGCATTCACTATTGAGTTTTTGCAAAGAAGAAAATGAGTTATAGTTTATGTTCTCTTTATTGTACTCATTGTTCTTATATATTTGGTCATTTCTATAATTGTGTTGTCCATAAGATTTGTAGTGTCCTTCCTTATGTCAAAAATTATTGCAAGAGTAACAATATCCAATAAATAGATAATTAGGGGGATTCCTTCTGATGATTGTATTTTTCTTGTCGTTTATTACTCTAGTAGGGAGTATTGATTTCTGTTTATGTGTAATAGTTTTCAATGGTATCATTTTTGCCTGATTGTCCTCCTTTTTTAATGAATTTTTCAGAGTATCTACATAACTAATTTGTTTCTTGACAGATCCTTGTAATGTAGCAGTTAAGTCTTGAGTGTATCCCAAACCAGTCTTGTTGTTTGGTGACCTTTGACAACTGAGAGTTTCATCCAAGATTTTTGAACTATTTTCAAATTGTGATCCCTTCTTTTCTTTCTCAATTTCACCTTTTAGCTGCTTAATCTCAACTTCTAGTTTCTCACATACTTGTTTCTTATCATTTAGTTGTTGTAAAATGACTTCTTCAATTTTATTAGTTTCCAGGAGCTAGGACTTTAAATCACTAATGATTTGGTCTGACTCTTTGATGGTTTTTGAAACTTCCCTCTCTCTTGATTTAGTAGCTTCTGTAATTTCTAGAAACTCTTCCCTTAGTACTCTGTTTTGCTTTTTGTTTTTTCTTAGTTATTCAATCACACTAAGGATTTCTTCTTCTAAGTTTACTTCTTCTTCATCTTCCAAATGACTATCATCTTGAGTTTTTATCTCCATAAATATAAGCTCTTGTTTGTCTTCTTTATTTTCTTCTGATGAGGTACTGTCTTCTTGAGTAAAGAATGTATTATTTTTCTTGTAGAACTTATTTTCATTATTAGTTTTGGTTTTCTTATGATTTTTTAAGGTTCTTTCGTCATCACTTTCCTCCTGCTTAGGATAGGGACACTTATTGGCAAAGTGTCCAATTTTTCCACAGTTAAAACATATTGGAGGAAACTTCCCTTTGTATTTACCTGTTCCTTTCTTGAGTTTCTTTATGAAGTTGGCAGTTTACTCATAAGATATATTTGATAACTCATCATTGGTATTTTTCTCCTGCCTCATTTTAGATGCTTTAAAGGCTATTTCCTTTTTTGATGATTTTTCATTCCTTGTTCTCATTTCATATGCTATAAAAATTCCATGGAACTGATCAACTGTGAGTGTGTCAAGATTAGACCTATCTTCAATTGTAGATATCTTGGCATCATATCTCATAGGTAATGACCTTAGTATTTTTTCACAATAGGTTTATGTTCAAGTTCTCCTGTTGCTCTGATTGAATTGACCACTTCATCTACCCTATGAAAGTATTCAACAATGTTTTCTTCTTCTTTCATTTTCATATTTTCAAATTGAGTTCTATAGGTCTATAGTTTGGGTTCCTTTACTTTTTCATCTCTTTCATATACAACCCCCAACTTGTCCCAGATTTCTTTGGTTGATTTACAATGCATAACCTTCACACATATGGAATTAGTCAACCCTCCTAGAATTCCATTAACCGCTCTTGAGTTGTCATTACAGTTTTTCTTTCCTGCAACGTCTTTGGGTGGAGCAGTTGGTGTAGTGTAACCATCTACAATATATTTCCAGATATAAAAACAAAGAGCCAACAAGAAGTTTTTCATTCTTACCTTCCATAGAGCATAACCTCCTCCATTGAACAATGATGCTTTGTTGTTAAACATTCCCTCTTGTTGATCCATCTTCAGGATCTACCTTTCAGTTGTTAGACTGTGCTAAAGGCACCTGCTCTGATACCAATTGTTGGAATACTGAGAGGGGGGGGGGGTGAATCAATATTACCTTTTTTAACAATTAGCTGTTACTTTTTATATTTTATTGATTACCACAATGAATCAACAATGAATTGTATGTAAAATTAATTATATAAATATATTTAACATCAATTCAAAGGTTTCATAAAGAGTAGTGAAGGACACCAATCCTCTTTAGAGCACCAACTCTAGGAGACACCAATCCCCTTCTTTAGGGCACCAACCCTAGGAAGCACCAACTCCCTTGTCTTTAGGACACCAACCCTAGGAAGCACCAACTCCCTTGAATTTAGGGAACCAACCCTAGAAAGATCCAACTCCCTTATCTTTTACAATTAGCTTAGTAAGGATATGAATCCTTCCACGCTCCTCCCTTCCACCCTCACTGCATAAGTAACTTCCGATTTACTTCCTGGAATCTTCTTCTATTTTTGATCTTCTGATCTGGACTGCAGAGACCCTTTCTTCTTATCACTCCTTCTCGTTTATATACTCTTCCAATTGGTGTGAGATATTAAACATTGTGTCCCTTTGTTTGGACCATCATACCTCTTCATTTTAACATTAACAATAAACACTTTTATTATTCAAACATTTATTGTTAATTCTTTTAATTTAGTGAGAGTGCTTTTCATAAATCGATCATAGGTATGGACCGATTTATTTTTATCTCAATTCCATTTTCTTGCAAATATTTGTAGAAACCGAGTTCTGCAGAGGCACTTCCTTCAACCCAATACATATGACTGACAATTCAAAACCACGGGCTTATCGACTTGAGCGATGTATAATCTTTTGCCTTTAATTCTCTTATTCCATATGACCATAGGTGGTGACCAGGTGCTAGGCCAAGCGAGTGCTTGATCACTTATCAGAATCAACAGTCATGTTTTAATCTCCTGATTAGATGGACGGTTCTCATTTACTTCGAGTCTTCAGATAATCACTGCTCAATTTTCCTCCAAAATGATCACCTGATCAACGGTTGAGAATGATATCGAAGTGTTCTTCAGATCGAATGACTTATGTCAACTTTGGGACTTTAACTTTTGAGACTTCGGGACTTAGATCATTTGCTGGTGGTGAAACTCCCGAAGCAAAACTCCTGGAGTGGCGTAACTTGATGACATCACTTGTTGACATGGCACGGGCTGAGTGGCTGCCACATGTCACTAAGATTCGTGATTTACACGTACCTGAACTGTCGATTTCATCTCGACACTTGTCATTATTTGACTGTGCCACGTGTCCTTGCTGACGTGGTCTACTGATGTAGATCTCCCGATGTGGCACATATTCATATCCTTGATATAACAGTCAAAATACTATCCGAAATGTATCTCATATCGACGACTGAGAGTGAATTCATAATTTTGGCCTTCAGGACTTCGGTAATTCGATTTCTCCACTTCCCAGTTCTTCCGAAGTGAGATTCACCGAAGTGTAACCTCCTCACAAATTTTAACCTGAAATGAATGTTGTTCATTGATCATGATCTTAGATCGACGAATTAATCTGTCTGCGATGATGCTTTACCTTGGTTTAAATCCAACGAATCTTCTTCTTTTCTTATCCTGTCCTTCCACTTTTAAAGTGATCCAACGACTATCAAGAATTTGGGTATTCAAAATATCAACCCTTTTTCCTTGCTTATCATATCCTTCCACTCAACTTGATCCATCGGTCAAGAATGGTATTGAAGCAGATCAATGATCAATGATGATTGTGGGGTCCTCAACTAGCATGATGTTTAAAATTATTGTCGAGCTTCGCACTGCTCGTTGGTAGTGGAAATGATGCCAATCGTATATATATTGATGGGTGACCATCGATGGTCGATGTGGATTGCAGAACCGTAAATTGCGCGTGTTTTATCTAGTCACCCAAAATCAACAATTGAAGTTGTGCGATTGTTGGTGGATCAACCACAGCCTTCGATCTTTGTATCTATAAGATCTGACTGTCCTGACTAATTGTGGGATTGGAAATAACACGTTATTTAATTCTCTTTTCTCTCTCTGCAATCTATCCCTGTCGTTGATCTGGTGCTTGTGTATCAATGGTCCTGATTTGATCTGGTCGTTGACTAATCCTCCAACGATCCTTCTCTTGTAATATGACGATCTAGATTGATTGTGGGAGTGGGAATACCATGCTTTTTAATTACCCTTTCTCTTTCCGCAACCTATCCCTGCTGTTGATCTGGTGCTTGCGTATCAATGGTCCTGACTTGATATGTGCTTTCCCTTCTGAGTTTCATCACGTCATCTATTCTGAGCTTTGATCTTCATTCGCTAACCCTCCTGAGCTTCATGTGCATCACCGACTGTTGACATCAATGACAGTATGTCCAACAAAGAAAATCTTATGTGCCCCCACATGAAATTTAATGTTACAAGTGCCATAACGATGGACACATAGCTCGTAATTGTAGAAGCATGATGGATACTTGTTTGAAAAAGAACACTTATATTAGATATAAAAGGGTTTGGAAAAGAAAACAATAACATGAAAAGGAAGATCAGATGAATGAAGGACACCCAGAAGTCATGCTCTCAGGATTGGAAATAGTACAATATGAAGACAAATCTATAGGGAAAAAGAAATATGTCAGATATAGGAATGTTTGGAGAAGAAATGAAAAGAAAGAAGCATAGGTGAATAAAGACCAGGTCCTAGAGATAGAATAATTTTCAGTAGTGTGAGAAAGAAAATAAGAACAAGTGAATAAAGACCAGGTTCAAGAGATTGTACTTTCAGGAATTGTAGTGCAAGATCAATCCAAAGGAAGAAATCAAAGTTTAGAGAGATGATGATTCTACACACAAAGAGGAAGATTACTCTACATCAAAGCGAGTATTTTTCTTTCCATCCGCCTTGGAGACTCCCAGTAAATATTTATGTTGAACAAGGGGATTCCATGCAGTAGACACTACAGATCAGAGAACCATCTTTCGAGCAGTATGAAGTGTTTACAGAGATAGATTCAGAGTAGTCAGATAACAAAAGTATAGAGTAACATATTGATCGGTTGAGAAGTAGTGTTTCCACATAGGTGTCAGTTTGCAGTTACAAAGGTTGATCTTTATTGATTCAGTATGAGTGGCATCCATCAATATTTGTAACCCTTGAACATGGTACTTGTTTGCGTTAGTATATTATAGTTGGGATTTATTCCTTAGGAACCATACCATGAGTTTGAGTTTTCACTCCTTTAATTGGTTATCCTTCTAATCATTATGGATAATTCTTCAATGCCTTCTATGTTTTTGCATTATACCATTGGTCCTTCTAGTTTCAGTGCTTCCCATGTTCTCATTGTATTGTGCCATATGTTCAAGGTAAGTTTGACCATAGGTTGGTCATTTTACAGTATTGTTGACCATTCACGTCGGCCTTCTCTATGTCAGTATGTACTCTGTGGTTTCTTTATTTACAAAACCTTCTTGGTTTGTGTTTCGTGTTGATTGACATGGGATACCTCAATGCCCTCCTTTTGATAGATCACTTCCTATCAATGGTAAAACATTATCTAGGAATATGGTCTAGAAACCTTGATAGTACCTTAGGACTTGCAGAAATCAATGGTAGGTTTCCTTGCAATCATTAGTAGCCACACGTCAATGTCCATTATTCGTAATGTATTTTGGCCATTGATTCCTGTTCTGACCTGATATATCAGGGGAATATGTTATAACTCTATTTGGCACCATAAGCCAATATAGATGTAATGAGCCAAAGTACACAGTTGTGCCAAGATGATTTTTCTCACAAAAAGAGTTTTTCTTCAAAAGGACATGAAGGTAATGTGTTTTCATAAGAAAAGAGTGGTCGACCATGGATTTATCCTATATTAGATGTGACTAGTTGTAGATTTACTGTAGAAAACCCGTGGCCACACCTCAAAGTTTTGAAAAATAGAAATTCATGAGGAAAGCTAAAAAACTATGAGTTGGAAACATCCAAATATCACGTGAGAGTTGTGCACGGATCACATGTGCATGCCATGCATTCCATGCAACCTTTCTATCCTCTCCTCAAGAATCTATAAGTAAGAGAACCAAAGGAAATGGAAGAGAGTCTATTACAAGCGTCCTCATGCTAGAGAATTTTAGTGAGAACTCTTGGTTGTGACTTTACCATTGTAGAGAGTTGGGAATCAATTTTCATAGTGTGATCAAAGATTAGGTGAGATTGCATTAAACCATTCAGTTGGCTATCTCATTGCGACATAGTTCTTGGATTGTGCTAGTTGATAGAGGTAGACTTGTGGCTAAGGAGGATGAATTTGGATCTTGGAGATAAAATTACACCAATGAATCTCAATGTATTATTCTTGTTATAAATCTCTCATTAATCAATATAGATCTATCTTTTAGCATATTTAATGAGCATTTGTGTTGTTCTAGTTTGCTTGAGTAATTAGATTAAGACTTTCTTTATGCAAGTTATTTTATTTGTTTGATGAGGAATGAGGAAGGTGTTTTTTGTTGGTTGATTGTACGGGTTATTTGATGAAGCATTGAAGCTAGAGCGAGATCTAGTGGAACTTGCTAGATAGTTTGGAAAATCATCTGGAATCAAGTTCTTTCCTTCTTTCTCATTTATTTTAACATGCATGTTCGTATTAGGAGAGAAAGATATGATATCTATCCTTTTGTCTGTCAGTGAGCCTCCCCCACTCATTGAGGGTTTGATTTCTTAGTCCATAGGTAGTTTTCCCTATAACACACATAGGAAAATAATGAACATTGAAAATTATACATACTGATTTCTTTAATAAATTCATATCTTGGATGGGTCTTGTAGGGAATAATATGCCAGAGTATCTTTGAGGATAGACGAGATGAAAATGGAATACCCTTGTCCCATGTCCTTGAGAATCTGACATTTTAGTTATAGGCCCTTCAAAAATAAAAAATTCTAAATTAAATCAATTTTATATAAGACGACCTAAGTCAACTAAAAAATGGTTCTAGAATATTTTAATTTCACTCACATGGAAAATGTATTAATCTATTTAATCATCTCCAATATAGAAAGACACTTCATCATTTGAACTTTATAGCCCTATAAGGAATTATTTGGCAGTTAGAGTTTAAGTCCAAGGATCTACATTGGTTCAAAATTCTTTGAAAATACCCAACATAATGGCTGTCTCCCTCAAATATATCATGTGTTTAAATAAACTTGAGTTTCAGTGTTTCAAGAACACACATTTAATGGGAATGACTATAGAATCCTATGCGATTCCTCTCTACTATCCTCTAGATTTTATCAACTTCTATGTTTTTTTGGGAAAGAGAAATGTCTTTGCAACTACTAACCCTACCACTTTGAATTTATATATGCCAACCTAAATATCCCACAATTTCTTAGATTTAGGAAAAATTTGTAGATATGACTTCTGGAAAAATTTATAGCCCTTTGAGGAACATGACTTATCTCTAGAAACATAGTTGGTCTTAGCTAGCATTTGATGGTGCCTTTGTTCAGTGATGGAGGCACACAATTATTCAATATCAAAGTTCCAAGAAACTGTAAACCAAATGATGACATCAAAGAAACCATTGACCTCTTTCTTGGAGGTGTTGTAAATTATTTTGAGAAAGGACATCTTACCAACGCCCCTAGTACCACATGCATCAATAACATGAGCTTGGCCATGAGGTTCGATAAACCATGTCTACAACTGCATCTAGGCAGATTGAATGTCCTCATTTATTCAACTCAAGCCAACCACACGTGATTCAACTCCAAAAATTTCCAAATATCCCCTACCTATTTATATAATGGCTCCAAATCCTATTTTTAGCCCTATTAATAAAATATGTCGAATGATAAGAATTTGTGGAAAACACCCTACTATTCTAATAAGGTCCTTTACCTATATTCTTAGATTAAACCATTGTAGGTAGATCTACTTACTTGTTTAGCAAAATTGATATGCTATACATTTGAACAACTTGGTTCAAAGATAATATTGGGCAATTGGTTCCAAAGCCTAATGGAATCAATGAACACAAGGGATGGAAGGAAGTGTTGGCATACCCCCCTTATTATTTGAGCCGATAGTAAGTAATTCATTCTCTCTTTTTTACATTCATTACATGAGCTTGGCCACAAGGTTTGACCAACCTGTTAGAATTTTCAGATCCCACCCAGTTTCAGTCTCACTGATTTTTCAGCCAAAGTTAAATGCCAAAACTCCAGTTTCAGCGTTGTTTCAGCATATGTTACAATACTGTTTCATCATATGTCACAGCGGTGTTTCAGCATATGTTACAACACTGTTTCAGCATATGTCTAAGCACTGTTTCAGCATATGTCACAGCGGTGTTTCAACATATGTTACCTCACTGTTTCAACATATGTCACAGCGATGATTCAACATATGTTACATCATTGTTTCAGCATATGTCTCAGCACTATTTCAGCATATGTTATAGCGGTGTTTCAGCATATAAAAACTTAACAGAAAATAAACTTCAGAACTGAAACATGAGGATTCTGAACATCGTTTTCAATGTAGAAATAAAATATCAGCAATATGCAAAACTCATAAAATATAGAAACAAAGATTTTCGGTCTAACTTCGACCCTAGAAAAACCCACAAGGGGAAAACCAGTGAGAGAGGGCTTTGTATTATTTATGAGCTTCTGAGAAATTCTTTTACAACATATTCATCTTCAGATATTTACACAAACTTATCTGGACATTCCTGTAGCTTTGCTCCTCGATTTCTGAACCAGAAATCCGTACAACTGTACGACTGTCCCAACAATTAATGCTATACAGACTGTCTCAAAATTCGTGCCAAAACTCTGCTAAGACTCAATTTCTATGCCACTAAATGTTGTTCGGTAGCCTTGGAATGCATGCCAATACTCCCAGAAATTGCAGCTGCTGTCTCTTTTCTTCAGCTCGACCTCTCTCTTGCTCTCTCTTGTTCTCTCAACAAGAATGCTTGAACTCCTCTTGTTCTCTCAACAAGAGTGCTTCAACTCACCCAAGAATGGGTGCGCCCTCTTGCCCAAGTCGAACTCATGAGGGAA
>JASDQU010106615.1:131591-148570 GCA_032191745.1 Picea mariana | reverse complement strand
GTTCTCTTAAAACCAGAGGCAAAAGTTGAAAGGCCAGTGCAGAGGAATAGTCTCTTCAGAACAACTTGCAAGACTAAAGACAAAGTATGCAAGGTGATAATTGAGAGTGGGAGCACTTACAACTTAGTATCCACAAAGATGGTGGAGAAATTGGAGCTAGAGACAACTGCACATCCGAAGCCATACAAAGTCTCATGGTTGCAGAAAGGACACTAGGTAATGGTTACTAAACAATGCTTGATTGAACTTAATATAAGAGGATATAGACATGAAATTATGTGTGATGTAATTCCCATGGATGTATTCCATATTTTTTTTGGGAAGACCATGGCAGTTTGACAGGAATGTCATTCATGATGGGAGGTATTAGGACCTAGAAATGTCCCTTTTCTACCACATCTTTAGCCCATTCAACCTTATCCTCTCTAAGCTAATGCCTACTATAATGTGTGCTAAAAACTCTTTTTCCCTAGGTATGAATCATTAAGCTTGCTTTTATATTTTTATTTACTTCGCATGTTTGATTGGTAACGTGCACATATTTTACCCATAAAATGATTCAACTAATGATCGAAATGTATACAACAACCAAGTATGGATTAATGGTCACGACTATTACACCAGTTGTTACAACAAGGCACCTATCTTGGAAGTTGTTACAACAAGGCGCCAATATTGGAAGCTGTTACAGCAAGGCACCAATCTTGGAAGCTGTTACACGACTGCTGCAATAGGTGCCACTGATTCTATTGTTACACGACTGCTACAACAAATGACACCGATCTTGAAAGCTGTTATATCTGCTGTTACACGTGTTAGCCTACAATATTAGTTCTAGATCCTGTATTTATAATATCATACGAACAACTTGAGAATTGGGGATTCTCAAGGCTGTTCTGATTTTGTTCTAATTGGATGACTCTGAATTTAAAGAACATAGCTTTTGTAATCAAAGGGGGATGAATTTGACTGTGAGAAAGTGAAGTAAAGAAAAGCTTATTGTACACAACATTTTGGCAAATCAATAAAAGAGTGGATTGAGTTTCTTTAGAGACTATAGCCTCTTTCTTTGAGTGGATTCAGTGAGAAGGAAAGGGCCCACCTTCCTCACAGATTCCCCTCTGTTTTGAATTCCAGATTAGTTGTTTTAATACAAATTATTTATTTGTCAACGATTCTGAGAATACAATTGCTGTTACAGTCTAGTTTCTTCTTGTTAGATGCACATAAATTTGTCTCATGAGAATTAGAAGTCAATTGCTGAATGCTGCTGAATGCTGCTGGAGAACTGCTTTCCCTTTTTCTACATTAGATTAACATCTTGTTTCCAAGTAAAATAAAATAAAAAGTGTGAACTACTTTCTTACCATAAGTAGATTTCCTTTCTGCATTTAGTCTAGAACTTCTTCCTGCAAAAGTAAAATAGACAGTTAGATTAGAATAATGTAATCCAGGATTCTTATACACTCATCAGTTTATATTTCATCTATGATTTCAAATTCCGTAGAACTCCAGCTGTACCAACACCATTCATTAGTGATGATTTTTTTTTCTTTTTACACTTCCCTACTATAATTAGATTAAGTGTTGCTTTCATTATCTAGCATAGACTGTGCACAATTATCTTGAAACAACAAACTTCACTGGGTTGACAATTTATATTGAACACCTTAATCTTCTATTTATTTAGACGATTAAAGTGCCCAACATTTTGGCGCCGTTGCCGGGGAAGATAATTATAGATTTTTGTAAAGCATATTAGTTTTATTTCTAAGGAATGATTAGTCTGCATGAATCAAGAAACGCGAGGACGTACCCCCAAGAACACTAACCCTACAGGTACCAGAGGACGTGGAGGAAGAAATCCTACATTGGGAAGGCAAACCCTTGTTGATGAAATTATAGCCAGGGAATATTCCTCTTCAGGATCTATTTTTCACCCTACAAATCCTCCAAGAAGACATAATCCTCAGTCCTCAGAACTACCCCTTCTTGAAACATCGCTTTCATCAAGGGCTGGAGCTGAAGATGAAGTCGAAGCTGAAGATTTGTCACCAAAAAATCAACAAGCAACACTGGAGAACATTGAAGATCAAGGAAGTACAACTCAGAACAGGGAAAATCCAAAAGAAGCAGTTTATTAGATTGACGGTAGGATAGTCACAAAGAAGAGTGGGACACTTTTCATAGTGAGTGGAGAGAAAGAGCACATATGGAAAATCAAGGGGATAATGAAGAGGAGTTCCACCAAGAGAACCCACAGAACAATGAAGAGGAGGTAAATAATGAAAATACTATCTCTACCCTGGTTTTTCCTATTTCTAATGTTCCCACATGAGGGATGGCTCCTATGAAAAACATACCTCTCTCAGTTCTGCCAAATTTTCATGGATTATCTACTGAGGATCCAGATGAGTTTCTATTTGAATTTGACATTTTGTGTAGAAGCTATGACTACAATACCACTGCACAAAATCTTAAACTGTTTCCAGCTACATTGAAAGGTAATGCATTGAGATGGTTCATGAGCCTTGGAGGAGAGAACATTTCAACATGGGTACAAATGAGGCAGCTTTTCCTGAAAAAATACCAAGACTACTACCGAACAAGAGAATGAAGAGAGGAATTGTTCAAGATGTCTCAGAAGGAGGATTAAACCCTTGAAGATTTTGTGGAACGACTCCAGTATAATCTACAAAGGTCTGGACATCCAGATGTGAGTAAGGACATTTTGAAAACCATTTTTCTAAAAGGAGTTAGAGAAGACTGTTTATATATGATGGCCATTCTTGGCAAGGGAGATATATCTAAGGAAACCTATGAGGACATTGTAGATCTCTGTAAAAGATGTTCTCGAGGTTCTACAAAGAATAGGTCAGCTGCCAAGGATACCACTTTTTCAAGGGTACAAAAATCAGTCAATGGAGGAGCAACAAGAGCGGAAATAGGTAATCTATTAGAGAATTTCAAAACATAAATGATTAACTCTTTTGCTTCACAAATGGACACTTTGTAGGTCAAACAGAAAGAAGTAGAATCAAAGCAAGCATTGTGCATTTTCTGTCCGAAATGCAGAAAGAAACATCCACCAAGAGAGTGCCCGCTGAATAGTGTCCAGGTATGTCTTATCTGTGAATTAAATCATGCTACTGAACAATGTCCCTCTCTACCAGGAGTAAAAGCATCAATGAAGACAACTAATGAGGAAGCAGAGGCTGTCTATCTAATAACACAAAGGAGATAATGGCAGCCACGAAGTCAAGGTATGAACTCTCAATTATCTCCTTTAGCAAATAATATTGGAACAATTAGCCACAATATGGCTAGACGAGTGCCCCTCCTCCACATCATATGCCACCCCCTTATCAAGATCCCAATGCATGGTTACCTATACCCAATCAACATAATCATCATGGACAATGGAACCCATATTGGAGAGGCCCTCAACAACAATTCAGTTATCAAAAATATCAACAACCAAACCCCTATCAACAACAGTTCCAACCCTAGTACTAGCAACAACAACTGTAGTTACCTCCCAATGCCCCACTAAGAAATCCTCCCTTACGACCTCAGATGCCTATGCAACCTAACCCAAACCCAAATAATAAGGCCATTCGGAACATAGATATACACAATGTGCTAGCCTTGTCTATTACTCCTATGCCTTGTGATGAAATCACATTACGATTAGGGAGAATAGTCGAGCCAATAATTGAAGATGCTCCATCTTCAGAATCAGACAAGGAATCAGTGGAAAGGCCATCTGTTGATACAGAAGAAATTGATCAACCCATTATAGAGCCAACAGATCCACCATTCCCTGAAAGACTGACAATTACTAAACCTATGGAATTACCATCTTTCAATCTCTTAGGAGAATTGCAAAATCGGCAAGTTAATATTCCACTATTGCAAGCGATAAGAGATGTCCCTATTTATGCCAAGACTGTAAGAGATCTCTGTCTAAAAAGACTTGGACGAAAACCTAGGGACCCTCTCACAGTGCACATAGTGGGGGATTTATCTGAGCTGATGTTAGGCAAAACCCCACCTATTAAATATGGAGACCTAGGTCATTGTCAAAATAGGACAGGCATTTATTCCCCATGTGCTAGTCGACTTAGGAGAAACAATTAACATCATACCTATAGAAACTACGCAATTGCTGCAACTCAGAACACAAGTCCAACCTACTCCTACTATACTAGAATTAGCCGATCATTCCACCATCAGACCAGAAGGAGTAATAGATGATTTAGTCATTTCAGTAGATTCATGGGAGTATCCTGCTGATTTTGTAGTTCTGCAACCCAAAACCTAGTTGGGGGGCCACCCCCTAATTCTAGGAAGACCATGGTTAGCTACAGTTGATGTCTTCATTGGCTGTCAATCCGGTTCAATGACCATCTCTGATGGTTATGACACAAAAAAACTAACCCTGTATCCTCATGCTACACCAAGTACGGAACCCAAAAATTCTTTATGGATGGACACAGAGGATGAAAGTGCTCTGCCTGCGTTAACCATAGGAAAAGTAATGAGTTTCAAGGACCAGTCAGAGGATGAGTTAATCAACTGCTTTATCTGTGACTCCTCTGATGTTACACAGAATACGCACCACCAATTGATTAGAATCTTCGACCCTATCACATGGGTAGAGACGAGCTCAGAAATGTTCTCAGAAGACACCGAAAATCAAATTGATTTAGCTATAACAAAAATCGCTGTAACACCAACTGCTGTAACAGTAGATGATGAAACAACAATAGCTGAATTATTTCCTAAATTCAATTCTAAGAGCATCGTTGTAGAAATTGAACCTGGAAAAACCTTGAACATCAATCCCGATTTATCCACTGCTGAAACTCACTGATTGATGAAATTACTGATTGAAAATAAAGAAGCATTTTCCTGGGATTACATGGATATGAAAGGAATTTCATCTGAATTATGCACTCACCATATGTACATTAAGAAAGAATGCCGACCCATTTGCCAACCCCAACGAAGAATGAACCCAAACCTTAAAGAAATTGTTAAGGAGGAACTACAGAAACTTCTCAATGCCGATTTCATTTACCCTATATCAGACAGTGAGTGGGTTTCACCATTGGTTATTGTACCTAAAAAGAATGGGAAATGGAGAGTATGTGTGGACTATAGAGCCCTGAATAAATACACACAGAAGGATCATTTCCCTCTGCCATTTATTGATCAGGTTCTAGATAACCTAGCTAGGAAATTTTTTTTCTCTTTCTTAGATGGATTCAGTGGCTATAACCAGATCAAAATTGCTCCACAGGACCAAGGTAAGATCACTTTTACCAGCCCTTCAGGAACATTTTCCTAGAAGGTTCTCCCATTTGGCTTGTGTAATGCACCAACCACTTTCCAAAGAGCTGTAATTGGTATATTTTCTGATATGGTGAATGACTGTATGGAGATATTGATGAATGAATTTACACCTTATGGTGTTAATTACAATGAAGCTTTGTCTAATCTGGAAAAATTGCTCAAAAGATGTATACAATCTCATATTTCTTTAAGTACAGAAAAATGCCATATGATAATGAGCGAGGTTGTAGTGCTGGGACACTTCATTTCTTATGCAGGAATTTAGGTAGACCCAGCCAAAATCTAGGTAATTTTGGACATTCCAACTCCATCAACTCAGAAAGAGGTAAGAAGTTTCTTAGGGCATGCTGGATATTACAAGAGATTCATTAAATTTTTTTCCAAACTTGCCTCTCCCTTGTTTTTCCTCCTAACAAAAGATGTTGACTTTCGATGGAATGACAATTGTGAATTGTCTTTTGTAGATCTGAAACAAAAATTGTCTACAGCTCCCATTCTGAGAGGGACCAATTGGGCTCTACCTTTTCACATTTCTTCAGATGCCTCAGATACTGCAATTGGTGCAGCACTAGGGAAACATGAGGACAAAGAGCCCTATGCTATCTACTATATCAACAAGAACATGGGTCCTGCTGAATTGGATTATATAGTTATTGAAAGAGAATTCTTAGAAGTAATTTATGCAATCAATAAATTCAGGCATTATGTCACTGGTTATACTACTTTTATTCATACTGATCATACAACAATTAAATATCTAATGAATAAACCTATTACTAATGCCCGAGTAACAAGATGGTTATTACTACTCCAAGAATTTGACATCACTATAGTAGATAGACCAGGAAAAGAAAATGTGGTTGTTGATTTTCTCTCAAGGTTACATATCAATGATGATAATACACCTATAGATGATTCCTTTCCTGATGAACATTTGTTTGCGGTATCTGCTCACTCACCTTGGTATGCAGACATTGCTAACTATTTGGTTGCAGGGAAGGTACCTCCACATCTATCTCCTTGAGAAAGAAGGAAGATTATTCAGAAGAGTGCTCGGTATAGTTGGATAGGAGGATACCTTTTCTACACAGGCCTAGATCAGGAAATCAGGAGATGTGTAAGGGATGATGAAGTGTATGATTTGCTGAAAGCTTGCCATGATGGCCCTTGTGGGGGTCATTTTGCTGATAAAAGGACTAGGCATAAAATATTAAGGATGGGTTATTTCTGGCCCACCATATTTCAAGATGCCAAGAAATATGTTTAGAGTTGTGACAGTTGCCAACAAATGGGTCAGCCAAATCATAGATATGAGATTCCTCTCCAACATCAGATAGTGTTAGAGCCTTTTGAGAGATGGGCCATGGATTTCATATGGCCCATTAACCCACCTTCTAATCAGAAAGTCTATATACTGGTCTGTACAGATTACATGACCAAGTGGGTGGAGGCAAAAGCACTCATTAGGGCCTCAAAAGAATCTGTCTTAGCATTCTTGTTTGAAGATATCTTTGTTCAGTTTGGTGTTCCCAGAGAATTAATAACTGATGGAGGACCCCCTTTAACATCCCATAAGTTTGGATCCCTACTCAGTACATATCATGTGTTACATCAGATAGCTTCTCCATACCATCCACAAGGCAATGGCCAGGTGGAAAGAACCAACAAAGTTATTGAAGCCATTCTTACTAAAACAGTCAGAGAACATCGTCGGGATTGGAGTGACAGATTGCATGAAGCTCTATGGGCTTACTAGACTACTTGGAGGAACACCACTAGTTTTTCTCCTTATGAGCTGGTATATGGAAAAGCCCTGTTTTTCCCATTGAATTAGAAATCAAAACCTTAAGAACTGCATCAACAATCAACCTTGACTTGACTCTGACACAGAAGGCCAGACTGCAACAACTCAATGAGCTTGATGAAAATCATTTGGAT
The DNA here is from genome assembly GCA_032191745.1 of Picea mariana. Lineage (NCBI taxonomy): Eukaryota > Viridiplantae > Streptophyta > Pinopsida > Pinales > Pinaceae > Picea > Picea mariana. Next base: position 141,274 of record JASDQU010106615.1, on the reverse strand, counting down.
GCTATTCATCAAACCATGATAATTCAACAACAGAGAACAAAATGGCACGACTGAGTCATCAAGAAAAAATTATTCCAGAAAGGAGATTGGGCTCTGTTGTATGATTCACGCTTTAAATAATTTTAGGGTAAGTTGCGTACACGATGGCTCAGACCTTATGAGGTAGACACTGTTTTTTCCAACGGGACAATCAGGCTGATTACTATTGATGGATCCAATACATAGTTACACACAAATGGTCATCACCTACGTCTGTATTAGCGTCCACTGTCGAAAGAAGAATTCAAATCTCATTGTACAACCAATACAGGTTATCACTTCTTAAATGGAAAGGAGCTTGCTCCTTCCCCTTCAGAACCTTAGGACTTATTTTACTCAGACCTTGTATATAAATAAACTCAGCAAACTTTTTGTTTGAAATTTTCTTTCTTTTACTATGCTAATAAATTCAGCCTTGAAAGGTATCAGGCAATTATGTGTGTGCAGGAGAATTGATGAACAACAAATTAAGTACTGCAAAAAGGAGTCAAAGGATTAGTTGATGGAAGTTGAAAACATTCCTAAAAATTAAGCGTTGCAACATTTGGCCAATTTCCCGCTATTACACCCTCGACCAATTTCTTGTTGTTACACCCTCGTCCAATTTCCTATTGTTACACCCTTGGCTGTATTTCTTACTGTTACATCCTTCGACAAATTTCCTGCTGTTAAACCCTTGGCCGATTTCTTGTTGTTACACCCTCGACCAATTTCCTGCCGTTACACCCTTTTCCAATTAATTGGTTGTATTTCTTACTATTACACCATTTTATTTTTTGATGCTGTAACACCTATCTCCGCCAATTTGGCCGAAGTACCTGCTGATACACTAAAAGTTGCTATTCTTTCTAGCCACCTCACTTCTCTCTTTCGCATATCTTCCAATGCTGCTACTCCAGATCTACAATCTTTTCGTGTTGCAACACCGCTGATTTGTTCAAACTACTGATTTGTCAATCTTTCCACTTTCTCTGTCTAAAGGCGTTGTTTCGTCATTTTTAACTTCACATCTAGCCTTTTTTTTAGTTGATCAACTACAGAAAGGAATCCATCTCTGCTCCAGACGTCATATCATCATTTCTCACACCATCCTTCATCATTTAGGTTATTCCACGCGACTCAGATGGTGGTTGAAGAATACAATTACTCTGATAGATCGTTATGTGCGGTAATATATGAGGTACACAACTAATCCTACATGTTAAAGTAATGAAGATATAAAATCACTCTTTCTGTTTACTTACTAGCTGTCCCAAATCGATGCACCCAGAGTTAATCAGATTAGATGGGAAGGGGAAACACAAATCTATCCGTCCAAACCTCATTTTATACCCACCACCACCACCTTTTCAACCACACCTCTTTTTGCTGAGGCACTGTATTCCTTTTGCAAAACATGTTCGTGCTTGCTGTGACTCTGGTTTAGGTGCTACATTCTCTTCCTATGTGCCTGTTAAATTCTCAAGTAATATCATGGGCGGATCAATCGTGCGATATGAACCAACAAATTTGGATACTTTTTTGTTACACCCAGAGGCATACCAAATATTTCTCCAGGCCGGTTGGATAGCGTACTTTAAGAAGCTCAAGGGATTTAATGAAGACGAGGTATTAGAATTTTGTCAAAATCTCACCGAAGGATCTTCAATGGTGAATGGGGTAAGGATTCCCATATAAGAAGAAAGCATTGCTGCTGTGACAGGCTTGCCCACAACATGAGATCGATGGTTTCACAGAAAAACACATCTCCCGGATGCACATAAGGGTTTCCTCGTAGGTAATGAGCAAGTGAAAATTAAAGGTAGAGAAGCAGATGTTAATTCTTTACCATAGCCATGGGGGAAAGTCACAAAGTTCATCAAAAGATACATTACCTGTGAAGGCAGGTACCAAGTTGTTTATTTTTTTGATTTTCTCTTATTATCACACCTGCGACATCAGAAATTTCTAAACATTCCTTATTTTCTCCTTCATTCATTACATAACATGGCTCATTTTGTCAAGAAATCCAAGAACCCCAAGAACTGCCTCTCTAATCNAGACTCATCGGACTTTTAATTCACAGAGGTATGGGCATTTCCAATAACCCATTACCTATTGTAGCAGACCAACCACATTCTATCCCCGCAGCCACGATTTCCTAAATACCCGAAACCACAATCCATGGACCTCTTCCCGAGTCTCTACCCTCGGATGCAACAACTATCCAAACCCCTACTGTCGCTACCTGTAAGACGACTCAAAGAAGCAAACACACAACCCGAGCCCATTCTAGCACCAACCAGATAACCCTCGATGAAGTTGAATTGACACAGCCTACAGCTATGGTCGAACCACCTGCTGCATAACCAGCTACTAGCCCAAGCCTTGAGTCACAGCCATTATCTAAGACAACTATCATTGACAAACTCACCCCTCCTATCTCTGCTTCACCTCGAAAAAGAATAAGGTCAGCATAGTCTGCTGCAACAAAAAGTTAGACTTCACCCTCTACTATTGCACCGACAATACCACAAGAGATTCCTATTGCTACAACCACCGTTACAGGTCCTACTATTACTGCTGGTGGATTACAACAGAAAAGAAAACGTCCATTCAAGGGAAAAAGTCGGGAAAATATTGACCAAATTACATCAGCTACAACACAGAGTCCACCTACTGCTGTCACAGAGAATTCTACAGAGGTACGTATACCAGGCTTTACTCTATGTAAAGAACTTCAAGCAACTATCCTCTCCATTCGGACTGAAGGTAAGCAAATTGCAGCTGAATCATTGGCTCCGCCTGATGATTCTGTGCATCACACGTCAAGTGATGATGTACATATCATTGCAGACACCACTATACCATAATTTTCTACTTGTGTGGTTGAAGAAGAACGACATGTTCCCCCTCCAGCAACGAAGAAGAAAAACCATGCTTTTATTTCTAATTTACCTAGGAGAAGAACCAGGTACAACAGGTCTGCAGAAGCTGTAATTGGATGGCAAAATATGAAACAGGCTATTCATATTCTTCGTCCACTATCCTCTATGGTTGATGAATGAACTGACACACAATAACTAGTCTCTCTCAATAACCAAACATTGACAGTAAATACACCTGAAAGCGATGGGCCTGGTATACAAGAACAGATAATGCAGGATGTAGCTGTTATACAAGCACCAACTATCCCAGTCGAGACTGTTCCACAAGAACCAGTCATGACAGAAACATATGTAACACAAGAACCAACTGCACCAGAGGAGGTTGTTCAACTAAATATGGTAATGCAGGATGGATCTTTTGACAGAGCACCAGTCATGACTGAAACAACTGTTATACTAGAACAAGCAATAGATAATTCTGAGGATGTGCCACTTGTCCAATTGTTTTCCCAGATTGAGAGAAAGATTAGGAATACTGAAAATTCCCGAATTGCTGCACTCATAACAGAGAATGAAAACCTCAAAATAGAATTAAATACCCTGAAGCAAGAGGTGGAGGTTGCTCGACAGAAGAATCCAGAGGGGATCACCATGGACATTCTAGCACTAACAAAAGCAATTATGGACAGAAATACAGAACTCATGTTCTTTGAGTGTGGATACCTTTACTTTGAGGCAGGATATAAGGTAGTCAAAATACCAATTGCAAAAGGACCAACAACTCTCTCAGCCAAGACTGAGCATGAAAATACTTCTATACAAGTGCCAGTGAAACTGAGAAGATCTCAACGCCATAAGACAACTACTAGTTTACCAACAACTTTCAAACCAGAACCTCTGTTTTCACCACGAGTTGTTTCTCAAGCAACTCAAACTGATTCTTTTCTTAAAGATAGAGAAACTCAAATAGATTGTTGATAGAGCACATTTTTTTGGGCACAGAATATTAACATACATACATTTAGCCAGTTATGTTAGAAATTTTGCACTGGAGGAACTAGTTCCCTAATTTAGCTACAGAGTAAAGTTTGGATGTGATTTTGCATGAGGACATGCAATGTCTTTATTTGGGGGGCATGTTAGGACCCATAAATGTCCCTTTTTCACCACATCTTTAGCCCATTCAACCTTATTCTCTCTAAGATAATGCCTACTATAATGTGTGCTAAGAACTCTTTTTCCCTAGGTATGAATCATTCAACTTAATTTTATATTTTTATTTACTTATCATGTTTGATTGGTAACGTGCACATATTTTATCCATAAAATGATTCAACTAATGATATGAATGTATAGAACAACCAAGTATGGAATAATGGTTGCGACTGTTACACCAACTGTTACAACAAGGCACCTATCTTGGAAGCTGTTACAGCAAGGCACCAATCTTGGAAGCTGTTACAACAAGGCGCAAATCTTTGAAGTTGTTACACAACTGCTGCAACAGGTGCCACTGATTTTGCTGTTACATGACTGCTACAACAAATGACACCGATCCTGAAAGTTGTTATACCTGCTGTTACATGTGTTAGCCTACAAGATTAGTTCTAGATCTTGTATTTATGATATCATACGAACAACTTGAGAATTGGGGATTCTCAAGGCTGTTCTATTTTTTTTTTTCTAACTAGATAACTCTGACTTTAAATAACAAAGCTTTTGTAATCAAATGTGGATGAATTTGATTGTGAGAAAGTTAAGTAAAGAAAATCTTATTGTACACAACATTTTGACAAATCAATAAAAGAGTGGATTGAGTTTCTTTAGCAGACTGTAGCCTCTTTCTTTGAGTGGATTCAGTGAGAAGGAAAGGGCCCACCTTCCTCACCGATTCCCCTTTGTTTTGAATTCCAGATTAGTTGTTTTAATACAAATTATTTATCTGTCAACGATTTTGAGAATACAATTGCTGTTACAGTCTAGTTCCTTCTTGTTAGATGCGCATAAATTTGTCTCATGAGAATTAGAAGTCAATTGCTGAATGCTGCTAGATAACTGCTTTCCCTTTTTCTGCATTAGATTAACATCTTGTTTCCAAGTAAAAGAAAATAAAAAGTGTGAATTACTTTCTTACCATAAGTAGATTTCCTTTCTGCATTTAGTCTAGAACTTCTTCCTGCAAAAGTAAAATAGACAGTTAGATTATAATAATGTAATCCAGGATTCTTATACACTTATCAATTTATATTTCAGCTATGATTTCAAATCCTGTAGAACTCCATCTATACCAGTACCATTTCATTAGTGATGATTTTTGTTTCTTTTTACACTTCCCTACTACAATTAGATTAAGTGTTGCTTTCATTATCTAACATAGACTGTGCACAATTATCTTGAAACAACAGACTTCCCTGGGTTGACAATTTATATTGAACACCTTAATCTTCTATTTATTTAGATGATTAAAGTGCCCAACAAGAGGAAGAATACATACACCTTGGAGAAGAGTGCTAGAACACACATGTTGCTGCCAATAGAGGAGAAGAAAGTGAAAGAGGAAGCCAACACAAGCATACTTCTCATGAGAGTGAAGAAACTCCCAAAAGAAGTCAAGGAATAACATGAGATGTAGTTTGTTGTGGTGAGGAAACCCAGAGTTATCCTTACAAGTAATTCAATGGATGATTTGCCTGAAGAAGTTCAGGAATTGTTGGATAATTTTGCTGACATAGTGGTGGATGAGCTGCCTAACTCATTGCCACCCATCAGAAGTATCAACCACCATATTGACTTGATACTAGGAGTAATCCTGTTGAACAAAGCAACATACAGATTGACACCTCAAGAGAATGAGGAAGTGAAGAACCAAGTCCAGGAACTGTTAGACAAGGGTTTGGTCAGAGAGAGATTAAGTCCATGCGCGATACCAACTATGTTGAGTCCAAATAAGGATGGAGGATGGAGAATGTGTACAGACTTAAGAGCCATTAACAAGATCACCATCAGGTATAGATTTCATTTACCAAGAATGGATGATTTAATGGACTGTTTGAGTGGAGAAAATTTCTTTTCTAAGATAGATTTGAAAAGTGGATATCACCAGATTAGAATGAGGGAAGGTGATGAGTGGAAAAAAACCTTTAAGACAAATGGAGGGTTGTATGAGTGGCTTGTTATGCCATTTGGCTTAACAAATGCCCCGAGTACTTTTATGAGGTTGATGAATGAAATACTGAAAGATTTCATTGGCAAGTTTGTGGTTGTATATCTGGATGATATACTGATCTTCAGTAGGACTAAAGAGGAGAATTTGAGGCACTTGAAATTAGTGATGAGGAGACTACAACAGGAGAAGCTGTTGATAAATTTGAAGAAGTCCTCTTTTATGAAGACATAACTCATTTACTTGGGTTTTGTGATCTCTTCAAATGAACTGAAGATGGATCTAGAGAAGGTGAAAGCAATCAAAGAATGGTCATCACCGAAGAGTATGTTTGAGGTAAGGAGATTCCATAGATTAGCAAGCTTCTATAGGAAGTTCATTAGAGACTTCAGTGAAATTTGTGCACCAATGATGGATACAATAAAGAAGAAGCACAAGTATTTTAAATGGATAGAGGAAGCCGAGATGATCTTCAATATATTGAAGGAGAAAATAACAGAACGACCAATTCTGGTCTTGCTGAATTTTGAAAAGACATTTCAGGTGAGATGTGATGCAAGTGGAGTTGCAATTGGAGCAGTTTTGAGCGAGGATAATAGACCTGTTGCCTATTTCAGTGAGAAGTTGAATGATACCAAGAGAAAATACTGCACGTATGATAAGGATTTTTATGCCATAATTCAAGCCTCGAAGAAGTGGAGACACTACCTTGTCCCATAAGAATTTGTCTTGTATAGAGATAACTAGGCTTTACAATTCATAACAAGATAGGAAAAATTAAATCAGAGGCATTCAAAATAGGTTGGGTTTATGCAGAATTTTACTTTTGTCATAAAACATATCACTAGGAATGCTAACATGGTTGCTGGTGCATTAAGCATGAGATGTTTGATTCAACAATAATTTCAGGTGAAGACCTAGAGGTTTGAACAACTTAAGGACATGTATTGTGATGATATAGATTTCAAGGAATCATATGAAGCATGTGCAAATCCTGTGCTGAGAGACAGAAGCCAGTGGATAGAGTATATGATTCAAGAGGGATTGTTGTTCAAGGGAAATCAGTTGTGCATACCAAAATGCTCAATGGGGGATAACCTTTTAAAAGAAAAGCATAGTGGAGGATTGGATGGACATTTCGGCCATGATAAGACATTTGCACAACTGAGAAGTTCATACTATTGGCTAGGTATGAGAACAAAAGTGATAAATTTTGTGAACATATGTAGAATCTGCCAACATGCAAAAGGAAAAAGACAAAACACTGGATTGTATCAACCATTGCCAATACCAGAGAGGCCTTGGGATGCAATAAGTATGGATTTTGTGTTGGGACTACCAAGAACGCAAAGAGGATTCGATTCCATATTTGTGGTGGTGGATAGATTTTCAAAGATGGTACACTTTATCCCATGCCAGAAGACTAGTGGTTCAACACATGTTGCAAATCTGTTTTTCAAGGAAGTTGTAAGACTTCACGACCTACCCAAAAGCATTGTCTCGGATAGAGACACAAAATTTGTTGGTCACTTTTGGAAAACACTGTGGAATAATTTGGGAACAAACTTGTCCTTCAACTCAACTTATCACCCTCATAAAGATGGACAGACTGAGGTGGTAAGCAGAAGTTTGGGAAGCTTGTTGAGGAGTCTGGTTACTAAACACCATAACCAGTGGGATCGAATTTTTCCACAAGCAGAATTTGAATACAATGACTCACTGAATAGGAGCAATGGAAAGAGCCCATTCCAAATATTGTATGAAATGCAACCCAGGGAAGTGTCTGAGTTGAGAGACTTGGAACAGAGTGAGATCAGGAGCACTGGAGCAAAAGATTTTGCTGCAGAAATGCAGAGGCTCCATAGCCAGATCAAAGGAGAGTTGTAGAGTTCTAACCATGATTACATGCACATAGCTGATCAACATTGCAAAGAACTTCAATTTGAAGTAGGAGATCAGGTTCTGGCACATCTCAAGAAAGAAAGGTTCCTTAGGGGAACATATAACAAGTTGAAAATGAAGAAGATAGGACCATGTAAAATCTTGATGAATTTTGATGAAAACTCCTATGAGATTGAGCTGCCAGATGATGTGGGCATATCACCCATATTCAATGTTTCAGACCTATATCCTTATAGGGAAGATGACACCAAGGGATCAAAAGATTAGGCAAAGTTCAGTGGGAGAAACAAATGCCTATAGCAAAGAAACCACATATGGATAAGATCATTGATCAGAGGATTGGCAAAAAGACCAAGAGGAATACCTATTTCGAATATCTGGTCAAGCGGAAGGGACACCCAATAGAAGATTCCAGTTGGGAAAATGAAGCTGATATCCAGAAGCATGGAAAATCAGTGCATGAGCTCATGGAAAAGAGTCCATGAGTTTTTTTCAAGGGGAGTATGATGCAGGAGCATCACTGGAAAGCAAGTGGAGCAATACCTATCAGTGTCTGTGAATATGTATGAGACCTCAACGATGGCAGTTGCAACCGATATTTTGAAATCTGCCTTAACTCAGCATCGAAAAAATCTTTTGAGGCACACTTGAGTGATCGTGAGTGAAGTGGGAGTTTCCACTCCGGCTCTGGAATGCGACTAGACTGAGATAGCCATAGGTTAGGTTTTGATGTAGACAAGTAGCCAGGGGAAAACCCTAAGATCCCTCTGAGATAAATAGAGGTTTTGTATGCCCAAATGAGGTTGGCTGCAGATTAGATAATTGCATGTTAGGTAGCTGCAAGTTAGGAGGATATTTCTGAGTTTTTCAGTTTTTTTTTTTTTTTTAGTTGTAGCCATTTTCACTTTGAATATATTAGAGGAAAATTGACCCAATGCATGAGGTGGATATTGTTTGCAATTCTTTGTTATTATGCTTTCATGAATGAATGAATGAATTTTGTTATGAATAGATGGAACTGTGAATGTTAGGATAAGTTTCAATTGTTTCTCTTTTATTGAAGTGGTGCAAGGTGTGCACACAGAATGCAAGGAGTGCGTTAACATGATCTATTTTTATTCCAAAGCTTAGAAGAGATAGCATGAAAATTTCCCTTTGCAAAGAGTGAAAAGAGACTGGTGTAAGGCGTGCACAGTCATCCACAAGAATTCAAACCTTGTGTAAATATCTGATGCAAGGAGTGCATAGATCCAAGATTCAACTAAGTGTCAAAGAGACTTGTGAGAAGTTGAAGAACCAGGAAAGGAGAACGCCAGGAGGGCGGGAGAAATTTCTTGTCAAGAAATCCCTTGAATCCAAGTTGTCAAAATCCCTGAATGCAAGGAGTGCACGGGAAGTCGAGACCTTCATGAGATAAATCTCAGGAGGGGAAGCGAGAAAAACTGTTAGATTGGTTGCGGAAGGGATCTGGACCGTCAAATTAACGTCCAGTGACTAGAGGAAGCGCGGGGAGAAGATCAGATCTTGACCGTTAGATTTGAGTGCATGGATCATCAGTTGTTGGATCTAGATAGAAGTGCACAGGCTTTAACCCTTAGAAGTACACAGGGCAAGAAAACTCGTGAATCCAAAGTTCACGAAACGATCACAGCCGTTGATCAAAGGAAAGCGTGGGTCGTAGATCTAGTCCCAATAATTTTGCAAGTTTGGAT
>JASDQU010106615.1:110350-131428 GCA_032191745.1 Picea mariana | reverse complement strand
CCTACTACAATTAGATTAAGTGTTGCTTTCATTATCTAGCATAGACTGTGCACAATTATCTTGAAACAAAAAACTTCCTTGGGTTGACAATTTATATTGAACACCTTAATCTTCTATTTATTTAGACGATTAAAGTGCCCAACATTTTGGCGCCGTTGTCGGGGAAGATAATTATAGATTTTTGTAAAGCATATTAGTTTTCTTTCTAAGGAATGATTAGTCTGCATGAATCAAGAAACGTGAGGACGTGCCCCCGAGAACACTAACCCTACAGGTACCAGAGGACGTGGAGGAAGAAATCCTACATTGGGAAGGCAAACCCTTGTTGATGAAATTATAGCCAGGGAATATTCCTCTTCAGGATCTATTTTTCACCCTACAAATCCTCCAAGAAGACATAATCCTCAGTCCTCAGAACTACCCCTTCTTGAAACATTGCTTTCATCAAGGGTTGGAGCTGAAACTGAAGTCGAAGCTGAAGATTTGTCACCAAAAAATCAGCAAGCAACACTGGAGAACATTGAAGATCAAGGAAGTACAGCTCGGAACAGGGAAAATCCAAAAGAAGCAGTTTATCAGATTGACGGTAGGATAGTCACTAAAGAAGAGTGGGACACTTTTCATAGTGAGTGGAGAGAAAGAGCACATATGGAAAGTCAAGGGGATAATGAAGAGGATTTCCACCAAGAGAACCCACAGAACAATGAAGAGGAGGTAAATAATGAAAATACTATCTCTACCCTGGTTTTTCCTATTTCTAATGTTCCCACATGAGGGATGGCTCCTATGAAAAACATACTTCTCTCATCTCTTCCAAATTTTCATGGATTATCTACTGAGGATCCAGATGAGTTTCTATTTGAATTTGACATTTTGTGTAGAAGCTATGAGTACACTACCACTGCACAAAAGCTTAAACTGTTTCCAGCTACATTGAAAGGTAATGCATTGAGATGGTTCATGAGCCTTGGAGGAGAGAACATTTCAACATGGGTACAAATGAGGCAGCTTTTCCTGAAAAAATACCAAGACTACTGCCGAACAAGAGAACGAAGAGAGGAATTGTTCAAGATGTCTCAGAAGGAGGATGAAACCCTTGAAGATTTTGTCGAACGACTCCAGTATAATCTACAAAGGTCTGGACATCTAGATGTGAGTAAGGACATTTTGAAAACCATTTTTCTAAAAGGAGTTAGAGAAGACTATTTAGATATGATGGCCATTCTTGGCAAGGGAGATATATCTAAGGAAACCTATGAGGACATTGTAGATCTCTGTAAAAGATGTTCTCGAGGTTCTATAAAGAATAGGTCAGCTGCCAAGGATACCACTTTTTCAAGGGTACAAAAATCAGTCAATGGAGGAGCAACAAGAGCGAAAATAGGTAATTTGTTAGAGAATTTCAAAACATAAATGATTAACTCTTTTGCTTCACAAATGGACACTTTGTAGGTCAAACAGAAACAAGCAGAATCAGAGCAAGCATTGTGCATTTTCTATCCGAAATGCAGAAAGAAACATCCACCAAGAGAGTGCCCACTGAATAGTGTCTAGGTATGTCTTATCTGTGAATTAAATCATGCTACTGAACAATGTCCCTCTCTACTAGGAGTAAAAGCATCAATGAAGGCAACTAATGAGGAAGTAGAGGCTGTCTATCTAATAACACAAAGGAGACAATGGCAGCCACAAAGTCAAGGTATGAACTCTCAATTCTCTCCTTTAGCAAATAATATTGAAACAATTAGCCACAATATGGCCAGACGAGTGCCCCTCCTCCACATCAGATGCCACCCCCTTATCAAGATCCCAATGCATGGTTACCTATACCCAATCAACATAATCATCATGGACAATGGAACCCATATTGGAGAGGCCCTCAACAACAACTCAGTTATCAAAAATATCAACAACCAAACCCCTATCAACAACAATTCCAACCCCAGTACTAGCAACAATAGCTGTAGTTACCTCCCAATGCCCCACCAAGCAATCCTCCCTTATGACCTCAGATGCCTGTGCAACCTAACCCAAACCCAAATAATAAGGCCATTCAGAACATAGATATACACAATGTGCCAGCCTTGTCTATTACTCCTATGCCTTGTGATGAAATCACATTACCATCAGGGAGAATAGTCGAGCCAATAATTGAAGATGCTCCATCTTCAGAATCAGACAAGGAATCAGGGGAAAGGCCATCTATTGATACAGAAGAAATTGATCAACCCATTATAGAGACAACAGATCCACCATTCCCTGAAAGACTGACAATTACTAAACCTATGGAATTACCATCTTTCAATCTCTTAGGAGAATTGCAAAATCTACACGTTAATATTCCACTATTGCAAGCGATAAGAGATGTCCCTATTTATGCCAAGACTGTAAGAGATCTCTGTCTAAAAAGACTTGGACAAAAACCCAGGGACCCTCTCATAGTGCACGTAGTGGGGGATAAGCTAATGTTAGGAAAAACCCCACCTATTAAATATGGAGACCCAGGTCACTGTCAAAATAGGACGGGCATTTATTCCCCATGTGCTAGTCGACTTAGGAGCAACAATTAACATCATGCCTATAGAAACTACGCAATTGCTGCAACTCAGAACACAAGTCCAACCTACTCCTACTGTACTAGAATTAGCCGATCATTCCACCATCAGACCAGAAGGAGTAATAGATGATTTAGTCATTTCAGTAGATTCATGGGAGTATCCTACTGATTTTGTAGTTCTGCAACCCAAAACCTGGTTGGGGGGCCACCCCCTTATTCTAGGAAGACCATGGTTATCTACAACTGATGTCTTCATTGGTTGTCGATCTGGTTCAATGACCATCTCTGTTGGTTATGACACAAAAAAAATGACCCTGTATCCTCATGCTACACCAAGTATGGAACCCAAAAATTCTTTATGGATGGACACGGAGGATGAAAGTGCTCTGCCTACATTAACCATAGGAAAAGCAATGAGTTTCAAAGACGAGTCAAAGGACGAGTTAATCAACTACTTTATCTGTGACTCCTCTAATGTTACACAGAATACACACCACCAATTGATTAGAATCTTCGACCCTATCGCATGGGTAGAGACGAGCTCATAAATGTTCTCAGAAGACACCGAAAATCAAATTGATTCAGTTGTAACAAAAATCACTGTAACACCAACCGCTGTAATAGTAGATGATGAAACAACAACAACTGAATTATTTCCTAAAGTCAATTCTAAGAGCATCGCTGTAGAAATTGAACCTAGAAAAACCTTGAACATCAATCCCGATTTATCCACTGCTGAAACTCACCGATTGATGACATTACTGATTGAAAATAAAGAAGCATTTTCCTGGGATTACATGGATATGAAAGGCATTTCATCTGAATTATGCACTCACCATATATACATTAAGGAAGAATGCTGACCCATTTGCCAACCCCAACGAAGAATGAACCCAAACCTTAAAGAAATTGTTAAGGAGGAACTACAGAAACTTCTCAATGTCGATTTCATTTACCCTATATCAGACAGTGAGTGGGTTTCACCGTTGGTTATTGTACCTAAAAAGAATGGGAAATGGAGAGTATGTGTGGACTATAGAGCCCTGAATAAATACACATAGAAGGATCATTTCCCTTTGCCATTTATTGATCAGGTTCTAGATAACCTAGCTAGGAATTTTTTTTTCTCTTTCTTAGATGGATTCAGTGGCTATAACCAGATCAAAATTGCTCCACAGGACCAAGGTAAGACCACTTTTACCAGCCCTTCGGGAACATTTTCCTAGAAGGTTCTCCCATTTGGCTTGTGTAATGCACCAACCACTTTCCAAAGAGCTGTAATTGGTATCTTTTCTTATATGGTGAATGACTGTATGGAGATATTGATGAATGAATTTACACCTTATGGTGTTAATTACAATGAAGCTTTGTCTAATCTAGAAAAATTGCTCAAAAGATGTATACAATCTCATATTTCTTTAAGTACAGAAAAATGCCATATGATAATGAGCGAGGGTGTAGTACTGGGACACTTCATTTCTTATGCAGAAATTCAGGTAGACCCAGCCAAAATCTAGGTAATTTTGGACATTCCAACTCCATCAACTCAGAAAGAGGTAAGAAGTTTCTTAGGGCATGCTGGATATTACAAGAGATTCATTAAATTTTTTTCCAAACTTGCCTCTCCCTTGTTTTTCCTCCTAACAAAAGATGTTGACTTTCGATGGACCGACAATTGTGAATTGTCTTTTGCAGATCTGAAACAAAAATTGTCTACAACTCCCATTATGAGAGGGCCCAATTAGGCTCTTCCTTTTCACATTTCTTCAGATGCCTCAGATACTACAATTGGTGTAGTACTAGGGAAACAGGAGGACAAAGAGCCCTATGCTATCTACTATATCAGCAAGAACATGGCTCCTGCTGAATTGGATTATACAGTTACTGAAAGAGAATTCTTAGTAGTAGTTTATGCAATCAATAAATTCAGGCATTATGTCACTGGTTATACTACTTTTATTCATACTGATCATACAACAATTAAATATATAATGAATAAACCTATTACTAATGCCCGAGTAACAAGATGGTTATTACTACTCCAAGAATTTGACATCACTATAGTAGATAGACCAGGAAAAGAAAATGTGGTTGTTGATTTTCTCTCAAGGTTACATATCAATGATGATAATACACCTATAGATGATTCCTTTCCTGATGAACATTTGTTTGCGATATCTGCTCACTCAACTTGGTATGCAGACATTGCTAACTATTTGGTTGCAGGGAAGGTACATCCACATCTATCTCCTTGAGAAAGAAGGAAGATTATTCAGAAGAGTGCTCAATATAGTTGGATAGGAGGATACCTTTTCTACACAGGCCTAGATCAGGAAATCAGGAGATGTGTAAGGGATGATGAAGTGTATGATCTGCTGAAAGCTTTCCATGATGGCCCTTGTGGGGGTCATTTTGCTGATAAAAGGACTTGGCATAAAATATTAAGGATGGGCTATTTCTGGCCCACCATATTTCAAGATGCCAAGAAATATGTTTAGAGTTGTGACAGTTGCCAATGAATGGGTCAACCAAATCATAGAGATGAGATTCCTCTCCAGCCTCAGATAGTGTTAGAGCCTTTTGAGAGATGGGCCATGGATTTCATAGGGCCCATTAACCCACCTTCTAATCAGAAAGTCTATATACTGGTCTATACAGATTACATGACCAAGTGGGTGGAGGCAAAAGCACTCATTAGGGCCTCAAAAGAATCTGTGTTAGCATTCTTGTTCGAAGATATCTTTGTTTGGTTTGGTGTTCCCAGAGAATTAATAACTGATGGAGGATCCCCTTTCACATCCCATAAGTTTGGAGCCCTACTCAGTACATATCATGTGTTACATCAGATAGCTTCTCCATACCATCCACAAGGTAATGGCCAGGTGGAAAGAACCAACAAAGTTATTGAAGCCATTCTCACTAAAACAGTCAGAGAACATCATCGGGATTGGAGTGACAAATTGCATGAAGCTCTATGGGATTACAAGACTACTTGGATGAATACCACTGGTTTTTCTCCTTATGAGATGGTATATGGAAAATCCCTTTCCCATTGAATTCGAAATCAAAACCTTAAGAACTGCATCAACAATCAACCTTGACTTGACTCTGACACAGAAGGCCGGACTGCAGCAACTCAATGAGCTTGATGAAAATCATTTGGACGCTATTCATCAAACCATGGTAATTCAACAACAGAGAACAAAATGGCACGACTGAGTCATCAAGAAAAAATTATTCCATAAAGGAGATTGGGTTCTGTTGTATGATTCATGCTTTAAATAATTTCAGGGTAAGTTGCATACACGATGGCTCGGACCTTATGAGGTAGACACTGTTTTTTCCAACGGGACAGTCAGGCTGATTACTATTGATGGATTCATTACACAGTTACACGCAAATGGTCATCACCTGCATCTGTATTAGCGTCCACTGTCGAAAGAAGAATTCAAATCTCACTGTACAACCGATACAAGTTATCACTTCTTAAACGGAAAGGAGCTTGCTCCTTCCCCTTCAGAACCTTAGGACTTATTTTACTTAGACCTTGTATATAAATAAAATCAACAAAATTTTTGTTTGAAATTTTCTTTCTTTTACTATGCTAATAAATTCAGCCTTGAAAGGTATCAGGCAATTATGCGTGTGCAGGAGAATTGATGAACAAAAAATTAAGTACCGCAAAAAGGAGTCAAAGGATTAGTTGATGGAAGTTGAAAAAATTCCTAAAAATTAAGCGTTGCAGCGTTTGGGCAATTTCCCTCTATTACACCCTCGACCAATTTCTTGTTGTTACACCCTTGTCCAATTTCCTGCTATTACACCCTTGGCTGTATTTCTTGCTTTTACATCCTTCGACAAATTTCCTGCTCTTAAACCCTTGGCCGATTTCTTGTTGTTACACCCTTGACCAATTTCCTTCCGTTACACCCTTTTCCAATTAATTGGTTGTATTTCTTGCTATTACACCATTTTCTTTTTTGATGCTGTAACACCTATCTCCGCCAATTTGGCCGAAGTACCTGCTAATACACTGAAAGTTGCTATTATTTCTGGCCACCTCACTTCTCTCTTTTGCATATCTGCCAATGCTGCTACTCCAGCTCTACAATCTTTTCATGTTGCAACACCGCTGATTTGTTCGAACTGCTGATTTGTCAGCACCGTTGATTTGTCAATCTTTCCACTTTCTCTGTCTAAAGGCGTTGTTTCGTCATTTTTAACTTCACATCTGGTGTTTTTTTTAGCTGATCAACTAAAAAAAGGACTCCATCTCTGCTCCAGACATCATATCATCATTTCTCACACCATCCTTCATCATTTAGGTTATTCCACATGACTCAGAAGGCGGTTGAAGAATACAGTTACTCTGACAGATCGTTATGTGTGGTAAGATATGAGGTACACAACTAATCCTACATGTTAAAGTAATGAAGATATAAAATCACTCTTCCTGTTTACTTACTAGCTGTCCCAAATCGATGCACCCAGAGTTAATCAATTTAGATGGGAAGGGGAAACGCAAATCTAGCCATCCAAACCTTATTTTATACCCACCACCACCACCTTTTCGACCACACCTCTTTTCGCTGAGACACTGTATTCCTTTTGCAAAACATGTTCGTGCTTGCTGTGACTCTGGTTTAGGTGCTACATTCTCTTCCTATGTGCCTATTAAATTCTCAAGTAACATCATGGGCGGATCAGCCGTGTGATATGAACCAACAAATCTGGACACTTTGCTGTTACACGTAGAGGCATACCAAATATTTCTCCAGGCCGGTTGGATAGCGTATTTTAAGAAGCTCAAGGGATTTAATGAAGACAAGGTATTATAATTTTGTCAAAATCTTGCCGAAGGATATTCAATGGTGAATGGGGTAAGGATTCCAGTATCAGAAGAAAGCATTGCTGCTGTGACAGGCTTGCCCACAACAGGAGACCGATGGTTTCACAGAAAAACACATCTCCCGGATGCACAGAAGGGTTTCCTCGTCGGTAATGAGCAAGTGCAAATTAAAGGTAGAGGAGTAGACATCAATTCTTTACCAGAGCCATGGGGGGAATTCGCAGAGTTCATCAAAAGATACATTACCTGCGAAGGCAGGTACCAAGTTGTTTATTTTTATGATTTTCTCTTACTATCACACCTGCGACATCAGAAATTTCTAAACATTCCTTATTTTCTCCTTCATTCATTACATAACATGGCTCATTTTGTCAAGAAATCCAAGAACCCCAAGAACTACCTCTCTAATCACAGACTCATCGGACTTTTAATTCAAAGAGGTATGGGCATTTCCAATAACCCATTACCTATTGTAGCAGACCAGCCACATTCTATCCTCGTAGCCACGATTGCCTCAATAACCGAAACCACAATCCATGGACCTCTTCCCGAGTCTCTACCCTCGACTGCAATAGCTGTTCAAACCCCTACTGTCACTACCTGTAAGACGACTCAGAGAAGCAAACGCACAACCCGAGCCCATTCTAGCACTAACCAGACAACCCTCGATGAAGTTGAATTGACACAGCCTGCAGTTGTGGTCAAACCACCTGCTGCATAACTAGCTACTAGCCCAAGCCTTGAGTCACAACCATTAGCTAAGACAACTGTCATTGACAAACTCACCCCTCCTATCTCTGCTTCACCTCAAAAAAGAATAAGGTTAGCACGGTCTGTTGCAATAGAAAGTTAGACTTCACCCTCTACTGTTGCACCGACAATACCACAAGAGATTCCTATTTCTACAACCATCATTATAGGTCCTACTATTATTACTGGTGGATTACACCAGAAAAGAAAACGTCCATTCAAGGGAAAAAGTCGGAAAAATATTGACCAAATTACATCAGCAGCAACACAGAGTCCACCTACTGCTGTCACAGAGAATTCTACAGAGGTACGTATACTAGGATTTACTCTATGTAAAGAACTTCAAGCAACTATCCTCTCTATTCGAACTGAAGGTAAGAAAATTGCAGCTGAATCATCGGCTCCGCCTGATGATTCTGTGCATCACACATCAAGTGACGATGTACAGATCATTGTAGACCCCACTATACCATAATTTCTACTTGTGTGGTTGAAGAAGAACGACATGTTCCCCCTCCATCGATGAAGAAGAAAAACCATGCTTTTGTTTCTAATTTACCTAGGAGAAGAACCAGGTACAACAGGTCTGCAAAAGATGTAATTGGATGGAAAAATATGGAACAGGCTATTCCTATTCTTTGTCCACTATCCTCTATGGTTGATGAAGGAACTGACACACAAGAACTAGTCTCTCTTAATAACCAAACATTGACAGTAAATACACCTGAAAACGATGGGCCTGGTCTACAAGAATAGATAATGCAGGATGTAGCTGTTATAAAAGCACCAACTATCCCAGTCGAGACTGTTCCACAAGAACCAGTCATGACAGAAACATATGTAACACAAGAACCAGCTGCACCAGAGGAGGTTGTTCAGCCAAAGATGGTAATGCAGGATGGATCTTTTGACAGAGCACCAGTCATGACTGAAACAATTGTTATACTAGAACAAACAATAGATAATTCTGAGGATGTGCCACTTTCCCAATTGTTTTCCCAGATTGAGAGAAAGATCAGGAATACTAAAAATTCTCGAATTGTTGCACTCATAACAGAGAATGAAAACCTCAAAATATAATTAAATACCCTGAAGCAAGAGGTGGAGGTTGCTCGGCAGAAGAATCCAGAGGGGATCACCATGGACATTCTAGCACTAACAAAAGTAGTTATGGACAGAAATAAAGAACTCATGTTCTTTGAGTGTGGAAACCTTTACTTTGAGGCAGGCTATAAGGTAGTCAAAATACCAATTGCAAAAGGACCAATAACTCTCTCAGTCAAGACTGAGCATGAAAATACTGCTACACAAGCACCAATGAAACCGAGAAGATCTCAATGCCATAAGACAACTACTAGTTTACCAACAACTTTCAAACCAGAACCTCTGTTTTCACCACGAGTTGTTTCTCAAGCAACTCAAACTGATTCTTTTCTTAAAGATAGATAAACTCAAATAGATTTTTGATAGAGCACATTTTTTTGGGCACATAATATTAACATATAGACATTTAGCCAGTTATGTTAGAAATTTTTCACTGGAGGAACTAGTTCCCTAATTTAGCTACAGAGTAAAGTTTGGATGTGATTTTGCATGAGGACATGCAATGTCTTTAGTTGGGGGGCATGTTAGGACCCATAAATGTCCCCTTTTCACCACATATTTAGCCCATTCAACCTTATTCTCTCTAAGATAATGCCTACTATAATGTGTGCTAAGAACTCTTTTTCCCCAGGTATGAATCATTCAACTTGATTTTATATTTTTATTTACTTATCATGTTTGATTGGTAATGTGCACATATTTTATCCATAAAATGATTCAACTAATGATATGAATGTACAGAACAACCAAGTATGGAATAATGGTTGCAACTGTTACACCAACTGTTACAACAAGGAACCTATCTTGGAAGCTGTTACAGCAAGGCGCCAATCTTGGAAGCTGTTACAACAAGGCACAAATCTTCGAAGCTGTTACACGACTGCTGCAACAGGTGCCACTGATTCTGCTGTTACATGACTGCTACAACAAATGACACCGATCCTAAAAGTTGTTATACCTACTGTTACATGTGTTAGCCTACAAGATTAGTTCTAGATCCTGTATTTATGATATCATACGAACAACTTGAGAATTGGGGATTCTCAAAGCTGTTCTGATTTTTTTCTAACTGGATGACTCTGACTTTAAATAGCAGAGCTTTTGTAATCAAATGGGGATGAATTTGATTGTGAGAAAGTGAAGTAAAGAAAATTTTATTGTACACAACATTTTGGCAAATCAATAAAAGAGTGGATTGAGTTTCTTTAGCAGACTATAGCCTCTTTCTTTGAGTGGATTCAGTGAGAAGGAAAGGGCCCACCTTCCTCATAGATTCCCCTCTGTTTTGAATTCTAGATTAGTTGTTTTAATACAAATTATTTATCTGTCAACAATTCTGAGAATACAATTGTTGTTACAGTCTAGTTCCTTCTTGTTAGATGTGCATAAATTTGTCTCATGAGAATTAGAAGTCAATTGCTGAATGCTGCTGGATAACTGCTTTCCCTTTTTCTGCATTAGATTAACATCTTGTTTCCAAGTAAAAGAAAATAAAAAGTGTGAATTACTTTCTTACCATAAGTAGATTTCCTTTCTGCATTTAGTCTAGAACTTCTTCATGCAAAAGTAAAATAGACAGTTAGATTAGAATAATGTAATTCATGATTCTTATACACTCATCAATTTATATTTCAGCTATGATTTCAAATCCTGTAGAACTCCAGCTATACCAGTACCATTTCATTAGTGATGATTTTTGTTTCTTTTTACACTTCCCTACTACAATTAGATTAAGTGTTGCTTTCATTATCTAACATAGACTGTGCACAATTATCTTGAAACAACAGACTTCCCTGGGTTGACAATTTATATTGAACACCTTAATCTTCTATTTATTTAGATGATTAAAGTGCCCAACAGGAGGAAGAATACATACACCTTGGAGAAGAGTGGTAGAACACACATGTTGCTGCCAATAGAGGAGAATAAAGTGAAAGAGGAAGCCAACACAAGCATACGTCTCATGAGAGTGAAGAAACTCCCAAAATAAGTCAAGGAATAACATGAGATGTAGTTTGCTGTGGTGAGGAAACCTAGAGTTATCCTTACAAGTAATTCAATGGATGATTTTCCTGAAGAAGTTCAGGAATTGTTGGATAATTTTGCTGACATAGTGGTGGATGAGCTGCCTAAATCATTGCCACCCATTAGAAGTATCAACCACCATATTGACTTGATACCAGAAGTAAGCCTGCTGAACAAAGAAACATACATATTGACACCTCAAGAGAATGAGGAAGTGAAGAACCAAGTCCAGGAACTGTTAGACAAGGGTTTGGTTAGAGAGAGCTTAAGTCCATGCGCGATACCAACTATGTTGAGTCCAAATAAGGATGGAGGATGGAGAATGTGTATAGACTTAAGAGCCATTAACAAGATCACCATTAGGTATAGATTTCCTTTACCAAGAATGGATGATTTAATGGATTGTTTAAGTGGAGCAAATTTCTTTTCTAAGATAGATTTGAAAAGTGGATATCACCATATTAGAATGAGGGAAGGTGATGAGTGGAAAAAAACCTTTAATACAAATGGAGGGTTGTATGAGTGGCTTGTTATGCCATTTGGCTTAACAAATGCCCCAAGTACTTTTATGAGGTTGATGAATGAAATACTAAAAGATTTCATTGGCAAGTTTGTGGTTGTATATCTGGATGATATACTGATATTTAGTAGGACTAAAGAGGAGAAATTGAGGCACTTGAAATTAGTGATGAGGAGACTACAACAGGAGAAGCTATTGATAAATTTGAAGAAGTCCTCTTTTATGAAGACATAACTCATTTACTTGGGTTTTGTGATCTCTTCAAATGAACTGAAGATGGATCTAGAGAAGGTGAAAGCAATCAAAGAATGGTCATCACTGAAGAGTATGTTTGAGGTAAGGAGCTTCCATGGATTAGCAAGCTTCTATAGGAAGTTCATTAGAGACTTCAGTGAAATTTGTGCACCAATGATGGATACAATAAAGAAGAAGCACAAGTCTTTTAAATGGATAGAGGAAGTCGAGAGGATATTCAATATACTGAAGGAGAAAATAACAGAACGACCAATTCTGGTCTTGCCGAATTTTGAAAAGACATTTCAGGTGAGATGTGATGCAAGTGGAGTTGCAATTGGAGCAGTTTTGAGCGAGGATAATAGACCTGTTGCCTATTTCAGTGAGAAGTTGAATGATACCAAGAGAAAATATTCCACGTATGATAAGGATTTTTATGCCATAATTCAAGCCTCGAAGAAGTGGAGACACTACCTTGTCCCATAAGAATTTTTCTTGTATAGAGATAACCAGGCTTTACAATTCATAACAAGATAGGAAAAATTGAATCAGAGGCATTCAAAATGGGTTGAGTTTATGCAGAATTTTACTTTTGTCATAAAACATATCACTAGGAATGCTAACACGGTTGCTGGTGCATTAAGCATGAGATGTTTGATTCAACAATAATTTCAGGTGAAGACCTAGGGGTTTGAACAACTTAAGGACATGTATTGTGATGATACAGATTTCAAGGAAGCATATGAAGCATGTGCAAATCCTGTGCTGAGAGACATAAGCCAGTGGATAGAGTATATGATTCAAGAGGGATTGTTGTTTAAGGGAAATCAGTTGTGCATACCAAAATGCTCAATGAGGGATAACCTTTTGAAAGAAAAGCATAGTGGAGGATTGGATGGACATTTCGGCCATGATAAGACATTTGCACAGTTGAGCAGTTCATACTATTGGCCAGGTATGAGAAAAAAAGTGACAAATTTTGTGAACATATGTAGAATCTGCCAACATGCAAAAGGAAAAAGATAGAACACTGGATTGTATCAACCATTGCCAATACCAGAGAGGCCTTGGGATGCAATAAGCATGGATTTTGTGTTGGGACTACCAAGAACGCAAAGAAGATTCGATTCCATATTTGTGGTGGTGGATAGATTTTCAAAGATGGTACACTTTATCCCATGCCAGAAGACCAGTGGTTCAACACGTTGCAAATCTATTTTTCAAGGAAGTTGTAAGACTTCACGACCTACCCAAAAGCATTGTCTCGGATAGAGACACAAAATTTGTTGGTCACTTTTGGAGAACACTGTGGAATAAGTTGGGGAAAAACTTGTCCTTCAACTCAACTTATCACCCTCATAAAGATGGATAGACTGAGGTGGTAAGCAGAAGTTTGGGAAGCTTGTTGAGGAGTCTAGTTACTGAACACCATAACCAGTGGGATCGGATTTTTCCACAAGCAGAATTTGCATACAATGACTCACTGAATAGGAGCAATGGAAAGAGCCCATTCCAAATATTGTATGGAATGAAACCCAGGGAAGTGTCTGAGTTGAGAGACTTGGAACAGAGTGAGATAAGGAGCACTGGAGCAAAAGATTTTGCTGCAGAAATGCAGAGGCTCCATAGCCAGATCAGAGGAGAGTTGCAGAGTTCTAACCAGGAATACATGCACAAAGCTGATCAAAATTTCAAATAACTTCAATTTGAAGTAGGAGATCAGGTTCTGACACATCTCAGGAAAGAAAGGTTCCTCAGGGGAACATATAACAAGTTGAAAATGAAGAAGATAGGACCATGTAAGATCTTGAGGAAGTTTGATGAAAACTCCTATGAGATTGAGCTGCCAGATGATGTGGGCATATCACCCATATTCAATGTTTCAGACCTATATCCTTATAGGGAAGATGACACCAAGGGATCAAAAGATTAGGCGAAAGTTCAGTGGGAGAAACAAATGCCTGTAACAAAGAAACCACATATGGATAAGATCATTGATCAAAGGATTTGCAAAAAGACCAGAAGGAAGACCTATTTTGAATATCTGGTCAAGTGGAAGGGACACCCAATAGAAGATTCCAGTTGGGAAAATGAAGCTGATATCCAGAAGCATGGAAAATCAGTGCACGAGCTCATGGAAAAGAGTCCATGAATTTTTTTCAAGGGGAGTATGATGCAGGAGCATCGATGGAAAGCAAGTGGAGCAATACCTATCAGCGTCTGTGAATATGTACGAGACCTCAACGCTGGCAGTTGCAGCCGATATTTTGAAATCTGCCTTAACTCAGTGCCGAAAAAATCTTTTGAGGCACGCTTGAGTGATCGTGAGTGAAGTGGGAGTTTCCACTCCGGCTCTAGAATGCGATTGGACTGAGATAGCCATAGGCTAGGTTTTGATGTAGACAAGTAGCCAGGGGAAAACCCTAAGAGCCCTCTGAGATAAATAGAGGTTTTGTACGCCCAAATGAGGCTGGCTGCAGATTAGATAATTGCATGTTAGGTAGCTGCAAGTTAGGAGGATATTTCTGAGTTTTCAGGTTTTTTTTTTTTTAGTTGTAGCCATTTTCACTTTGAATATAATAGAGGAAAATTGACCCAATGCATGAGGTGGATATTGTTTGCAATTCTCTGTTATTATGCTTTCATGAATGAATGGATGAATTTCGTTATGACTAGATGGAACTGTGAATGTTAGGATAAGTTTCAATTGTTTCTCTTTTATTGAAGTGGTGCAAGGTGTGCACAGAGAATGCAAGGAGTGCGTTAACATGATCTATTTTGATTCCAAAGCTTAGAAGAGATAGCATGAAAATTTCCCTTTGCAAAGAGTGCAAAGAGACTGGTGTAAGGCGTGCACAGTCATCCGCAAGAATTCAAACCTTGCGTAAAGATCTGATGCAAGGAGTGCATAGATCCAAGATTCAACTAAGTGTCAAAGAGACTTGTGAGAAGTTGAAGAACCAGGAAAGGAAAATGCCAGGAGGGCGGGGGAAATTTCTTGTCGAGAAATCCCTTGAATCCAAGTTGTCAAAATCCCTGAATGCAAGGAGTGAACAAGAAGTCGAGACCTTCATGAGATAAATCTCAAGAGGGGAAGCGAGAAAAACCATTAGATTGGTTGCGGAAGGGATCTGGACCGTCAGATTAACGTCCAATGACTAGAGGAAGCGCGGGGAGAAGATAAGATCTTGACCGTTAGATTTGAGTGCATGGATCATCAGTTGTTGGATCCAGATACAAGTGCACAGGCTTTAACCCCTATAAGTGCACAGGGAAAGAAAACTCGTGAATCCAAAGTTCACGAAATGATCACAACCGTTGATCAAAGGAAAGCGTGGGTCGCAGATCTAGTCCCAATAATTTTGTGAGTTTGGATATAGAGAGAAGAGAGGGGAGCAGTCCTCCAACGTCATGAAATGTGAAGTCTAGAGTTCGAGAAGGAGAAGGCAAGACCATTGGATCACATAGGTTGTGGATCGTTGATTTTACGTAGGGAGGGCCCAGATTTTGGAAATTGGGAAGGTAGGCGAATCAAACCCTCCGAGGACGCGAAATGCAAAATTGTGAAGCGCCTTAGAGGTTGGGCCTAGGTCATAGTGAGGGGTCACATCGTCGAAGGTTAATGGAGGAGCTAGCGAGCGCTAGGCCCCACTTCGGGATTTTAGGAGTCGGAGAGTTGAGGTTGGCGTAGGCGCAACCACCAGACATGTGACGTCATGAAGCGCCTATTGGTCAAGTGAACGATCACAACCATGGTCACAGAAAGGAAGGCGCTTAGTACGGGAAGAACTAGCGCCCAGTTTGCGTGGAAGTTGGACAGTGTTTAGGAGAGAACCCGTGGGTCTTAGACGACCTGTGCATTTAGAGAAAGGACCTGTGTAAGTGGGTTTGGAGTCTAGCAGAGACCCAAAGAGTCGATCCAAATTAGTTTCTTGATTGATCCTTGACCGGGAGGTTGCGCAACCCTTAGGAGAGAAGGGGGGTCTGCATCGCATCCCCTATATTTTGTGATATCCAAACCATTCGTTTTGACTCACACAACATTGAAATCAATTTGTTTTTCCATTCTCTATTCGTGGTTGACTTAATAAAGTCTATTTGAACCATACACTACAACCATACATTGAGTCAATAGAAGTCAAACGTTGGTCATATTTGTACATGATGAATTAATTTCTTATCTAATGTGAATGAGTAGAGGAATGAATGAATAAGTGATGCATGTGCACATTGAAAATTAGAGTATACATTTAGCTAGCATAATAATTTGTAAATGACCAATTATTCGGTTTTGTCACATCCCCACATGATTACTTCCTGAATATTACGATCATGTGCCTCTTGAGGGTGTGTGACATCGCACAAGTTCTCACTTGGCTACTTGGAAACACCAAGGATACTTCATCCATACTATGCCTCTTCATCTAGATCATACCCCTACTCCGTTCTAGGCTATGAGAGATTCACACTCCTACTCTAGTGCAATTCACTTGTATTCTCGGAGAAATTGTTACCAACTTAACACTTAGTCATTTAATCATACATCCATGAACATGCGAAGCAAAGAGAACACATGTGAATAAAAAAAGAGACACATAGATATAGTGCGGGCAACACAAGATATGCCTAACACATGGCTAAGTATTATATTGCGAAATAGTTATAATATGAGCAATAACAACTTGGTTTACAACTTGAGAAGAGTCCAACTTGAGAAGAGTCACACAACTTGTGTCACTTCACTAAGACACTCATACACATATTCGTCACACCAAGACTCATCCATTGCAACAAATTTTTCAACTCCTACGTTGTTCCCTAGACATGCACCCACCACAAACTCACCATCTCTTCTCTGTCACCAGACTTCACATAGACCTGTAGTTCCATCTCATAGCATGCCTTACCTATACCTGCGACAAGACTTCCCCAAACTCCAAAGTCACCATATTTTTTTATAGACTCAATCCAAATAAGGTTTCCACAACTTTGTCCACATAATCACCTCAAGGCAGTACAAGTCCTCCCATGTAGAGAAAATTGGCCCCTTGAGGGACCTCACACCTTCTTGTCCAAATATGCCTCAGAACCTTTGGTGTTGATCTTGATCTCTTCCTTCTTGGTCGTGCACCTTGTGCTCTTATATAGACTCCAAATGTCACCTTCGCGATCCATTGCATCCTTTGGGTGTGTCATGCCCCTTCATGGACCAACGCGCCCTAACGAACCGATGCCTGCCTTCATGAACCAACTCCCACATGAACCTGTGTGATCGTCAACCTTTTCATCCCTTGGGATTGGTGTGCCCCAACCTTGGGTGTGCTCCTCATGCCAACGCTCCCCAACCTCTTTGGTTTTCCCAGCCTTGTGCTTCGCCTCATGCTTGGGAAAGCCCCTTGGTGTGTTTGCGTTCCCAAGGTTCCCACTTGCCCAACTAGTGCGAATCTTGGGTTCCAGAGAAACCTTGTAATATCCCCAATAGAATGGGCTGTGATATTATGTCCTTCTATGCAATAAATGTTAATTCTCTAATCTCGTTGAAAAATTTTCACAAACAATTTGCATGTATTCTAATACTATAAATTTTGTCAAACATATTGCATGTAATACAAATACACTAGAAATAAAAGGGACAATAGGTGTTATTTTAATATGAATGGAGATATGAATACAACAATCCAAAGGATGCTATGGAAACTACAATACATCAATGGAGAACACACAATACAAGCCAAAAACTTGGAATCATGCCGTGGCCCCCTCAAAATATGATATCTAACCCTCCAAGTGCCACAACCCCTCCAAGAAACTCACTACAACTCAAAACTAAAAACAAACCCAAGATTAAGCTACAATGAAGATCCTGGATGGATCCTCCTCCTTGTCTAGCTAGGGTGGATATTGCACCACCAAAACAAGACCAATAATGGAAGGGTTTTTCTAAACCCTAACAAAACAATGGCTCCAAGAGAACCATACAAGAGATCAATCAAATCATAATCCAAAGTGAGGCTCTACCCCTCTTTTTATCCCTTTTCCATGCCGTTTAGAAATTTCCATTTTTTTGACCAAATCAAATGTGACTTCTAGAATTTCCCCTTTTTGATTAAATCAAATATAACTTCTAGAATTTCCCCTTTTTGACTAAATCAAATATAACCCTTATTTTCCCTACAATTTTCACTTTAATATTAAAAGTCACTTTAATAATGGTTAAGTAACTTATTAATAAAAAGATATTTTATTTCCTTAATGTCACTTTAAAAACATATTATCTCCTAACCAAGTGACATTAAATGACCCCATTTTTACTCCTTTTTATCCATTGAAAATCCATGGGAGTCCCTTCTACTACAAAATGGGGAAACCCAAAAATGGGGACATGACAAACCCCAAATTCTGTCTCCTTGAGGATTTGGGCGAGGATTCTTGTGCCCTTTTAGCTGAGAACCTTACATCCTCCCCCACCTCAAGTCATTGTCGTCCCCAACAAGATCCACAAAATTTGCGATCTCCAAGTCTTTTCTCGAACTTGTGCCCCCATTGCAACTAAGTCTGCTAGAAAATCCAAGTTTCGTGCCAACTCAAAACGCTAAATTTTTCCAAAGTGAAAACCCCAAGTTTCTGACTTGCATTAGAATCATATGTAACCTTATCAAACCACTTGCATTTATCTTTGCCCAAAGTTGTGTGCGACCAATCTGTCTGCTACGATGGAAGGATGTATCCCTAAATCTGTCTGCATTGCTCAAGTTGCTACTGTCATGCTACGATGATCACACTCTATCTTGCTGATGTTTTTTCCTTAAATATTGCTGGGAAATCAATTCCTAAAATTTAGTAACAAATTAATACCTTTCATAAAAAATCAATTTAGGATATCCTCCAGAGATATTATATTCAAACAAAAATAAAAATTATGAAACCAACTTCCTTAGTAAATGTTTTTGACCTCCTAGGTCAATCTCAAAACATTGGTTGATGCCCATGCATCAGACTCCCAAAGAACAGAATATTCATGGACTCTTGTCCATGAGGTATTCAACTTTCTTACCATGCTTCTGGATCTCTGCAAAAGTCATCCAAGTTGCATCTTCTGTTAGAATATTCKTCCACTTTACCAAATACTCATAGTAATCTTGTTTCCTTTTCCTCTTGACAATTTTTTGATCAAGAATCTTCTCCATTTGCAACTATTTTTCTGTAGGTAATTGCTTCATCCATTGAACTAGTTCAACCTTCCCTTGATCATCCTCATTCTCTACTTTAGGTTCTCTGTATGGATATAAATCAACAACATTGAAAATGGGTGAAATTCCAATGTTAGGTGGTAACTCAATCTCATAGGTGTTTGTTGAAAATTTCCTCAAAATTCTTTTGGGTTCTATCTTCTTCAATTTCAATTTTTTATATTTATTTCTTGGAAATCTCTCTCTCCTCACATGTTCTAAAAATTGATCTCCAACCTCAAAAACTTATTTGTCTTCTCTTCAGATATACTCTCTATTTGTACCTATGACTATTCTCCTATAGCTTCCCCTTGACCTGTTCATGTAAGCGTTGAATTGATGTAGAAAAATCCTCTGCATCATCACTCTTCATTTCTTCCTTTCCCATGTTTTTGAGTTAAAAAATGCCTCTTGGGTGCATACCATACACTATTTGAAATGGAATTTTCCATTTACTTTTGTTAGGTGAGTCATTGTAAGCAAATTCATCTTATGAAAGGAATTGATCCCACTGTCTTCTATGCTCACTTACCAGACTCCTCATTAAGCTTCCCAAGCTCCCATTAACTACTTATGTCTGCCCATCAGTTTGTGTGTGATAGGCTAAGATAAATGAAAGGTTTGTTACAATATTTTTCCACAATGTCCTCCAGAAATGCCCAACTAATTTCGTGCATCTATCTAAAACTATAATTTTGGGAAATCCATGCAATCTTACAATTTCTTTAAAAAACAAATTAGCAATATGGGTTGCATCAGTAGTCTTATAACATGGTACAAAATTTTCCATATTTGAGAATCTATCAACAATCAGAAAAATTGAATCATTCCCCCTCCAAGTTCTAGGTAAACCCAAAACAAAATCCATGCTTATGGCATCCCATGGTCTATTTGGTATGGGAAATGACTGATATAAACCCATGTTCTATTGTTTTCCCTTTGCATACTGACAAATTATACATCTATCTACAAATATCTTAACATCATATTTCATACCTGGAAAAAAATAAGAAGATCTTAACTAAGCATAAGCTTTGTCATGTCCAAAGTGACCGACCAATCCTCCATTGTTCTTTTCTTTCAATAGGTTGTTTCTCATCGAGCATTTTGGAATGCAAAATTTACTACCTTTGAACAATAATCCCTCCTGAATCATATAATACAACCAATAAATTCTATCCCTCATCACTAGATTCTCTCATGATTCATAGACTTCTCTAAATTCAGGCTCTTCCTTATACATTTCCTTGAGATATTCAAATCCCAAAGTACTCACTTGGAATTCTTGAAAAACCAAACACTTCTTTCTCAAAGAATCTACAACTTTGTTAACATTCCCACTGAAATGTTTAAGAACAAATGTAAATCTTTTCATAAACTCTACCAATTTGGCATGTCTTTGATTCAACTTCTCTTGCCTGGTTATAAACTGAAAAGCATGATTGCTAGTATACAAAATAAATTCTTTAGGAATAAGATAACGCCTCCATTTCCTTAAAGCTTGGATCATTGCATAGAACTCTTTGTCATAGGTTGAATATTTCTTCTTGGCATCATTCAAATTCTCACTAAAATAAACAATAGGCTTATCATCTTGGCTTAGAACAACACCAATGGCCATTCCACTTGCATCACACTTGAAAAGGTTTATGAAAATATGGTAGAATTAAAATAGGGTGTTCTGAAATCTTTTCCTTCAACAATCTAAACCATATTTCAACTTCTTCTATCCACTTAAATGGCTAATTCTCCTTCTTAATGGTTTCCACCATTGGAGCACATATACTACTGAAGTTCATAATTTTTTTTC
>JASDQU010106615.1:63457-83837 GCA_032191745.1 Picea mariana | reverse complement strand
TGGAGGAAAAGCGAGTTTGTTTTTCCATGGGTGAGCTGTGGTATTAACACTACAAAGAAAAAAATACCAAGCTCAAATACCAATCAGAATAGGGATATCCATCCATGCCAATTAATCTACAAAGAAGAAAATGCATTATTTTAATTATGGAAAAGGATCACTATTGATGAGATGGATGGGTGATAGGCTTACCATTTATATATCATATTGGTATCAGAGAGGTTGAGTTTGCAACCTTGAATATGTTTCTATCATTTTGAGGTGAAAACAGATCCATCATTAGTAAATAATTAAAAAGAGAAAGGTTGGAAGACACAAGGGCCATTGATGTGCAAATCTAAGGGGAGAATTGACACTTAAAAGAGAATATATATAGGTTTGACTAGAGGATTGCAAACTTGGAAAATGACCTTAAGATTTTTTCAAAATTTTTTCCTTTGTTAAAATAACACTTCGTTGAACACCATGACACTCTGACCACTATTATGGCTGATTGGAATGAGAACAAAATTTATCTCTTGCAATATGAAGAGAAAGTGATTCAACTCAATGATCTGTAAGAACATATGCTCACTCAGATGATGTCTTAGTTGTACCAAAAATTGGAAGTGAAGGAGGAGCCATTGGCCAAGCTCAAGGATAATTTAAAGGATGGAAATTTATCTCAGAATGTAGAAAACTTGGCGATTCTTACTAGTCCTTAATATGCAAACTATAAAATCTTTGGCGACATTTTTGTAAAAATATTCAAATTTCTAAGGATTTTATATATTTTCTATAAACTTTGGGCTATTTTTAGAGTAAAATAATTTTATTCTATAGAATTGGGGCGAATCACTTTTGGAAAAAGTGGAAATTGGTGAATCTTGTTTTTGGGAAAAGCATGGAAAATTATCCCATGGGAAATATGTAGCCACTAAAATTTTCCTTAGGGCCCAAGATATAAGTAGTTGTCTAAGAGACCAAGGAACTACAATAACCTTTTATTTCTACTACATAATCTAGCACCATGACCAAGGATTTGGTTTTGGTGGAAAAGAGGAAGTGAGTGAATGCGACTCATCTCTTAAAAGTTTGACTCAAGATAAGACCACCAAGATAACCTTTTTCAAGGTATGAGGGATTGAAGAAATACCAATTTTGATTGAAGAAAAGAAAACAAAATATGGAGTGGAAAATAGACGAATACTCCATCCTACTTGTAGTATCTTGAATGAGTAAAGCCAAAGGATGTTTCCACCACCCAAAACAATTGAAGGACCAAGCAAACAATATGGAAACCATAAGAAAAAATGGAAGAGGTATGGACAAATATCTCTTGTTTTTTTTCTGTTGTAAGAAGAAAGGTCACAAGGTTGATGATTGTTGGCACTCTAGTGCATGTTCCTTTTGTGGTATTAAATTCCACCAAGTGACTACCTACTGGAAGAAGAAAAACTTTAATAAAATGATAAATTGTATTAAGAATAATAAGGATCCAAGGACCAATTCTTCATACCAACATAACAAAAAGAATACCATGAACAAGAATAGAATTCTGGGTAGTGCATGCATGCAGTCACACAAATTGTTTCTATCATTGCAATTTAATTGGAAATTGGGAAGCCCAGTGTTAGAGGCTCCATCCAAAACTTCATTTTGTGAAAGACATATCCAAGAGACAAGTTTGGAGAGTAAGATTAAGTGGAAATAAAATATTTCCACACTTGCATACTAAGGAGAAACGATTTATCAAGAATACCTACTATGGAATACATTTCTTCAAACCTTGATGGAGCTTTTGTAAGGTTTCTAGGACTAGAGAGTGTGTTAGAGAAGAAAACAACATGATACATTTTTTTAATTGAACCTTTTGGGGACCAAAATTTTGTTAATGGGGAGGTGTGATCCAAAACAGATACAAAATAATAACCCCACCAAACATTGTAGAAATGTATTTTGGACAAAGTTTGAAGCCAATGGTCCAAAAGCCAAATACCTCAAGAATATGAAATGAATCATTTTATGGTTGGTATTCCAAGTCAAAACTATAATAAATAATGATTTCTTAGTGAAAAAACAATGGAATAGAGATAGAAAAAATGAAGCTTGGTAAGAAGAATGTGTTAAAAAACACAAGTATTCCAACAGAGGATGAACACCTTCAACAACCACTCACATAACTACATCAAATATCAACACACCGATGTTTTGACGTGGTAAAACCCCTACGGGGAAACATCCACGGCCCTAGCCAACGTGGCCACTTGTAGCAGTTTATTAATGCAAAAGAAAAATATTACAGAGAGATTTTACAAGAGAGTTTCTCACAATCGATCATCAACAAATGAACCTCCATGCTCTTTAAATAAAGATCATGGACCAATCGGGTGTTAATCCACATATCAATGGTTGTTAAGATCGAGGAGAATATGAACCGTCAGATCACTCTATGTCAGGAACATATCGCGACCGTCGGATTTCCTAACTACAAATGCATACTAATGCATACTAAATAAACACACTAAGAAACACACTTTTACCTAACGATACATTAGAACAAGTAGATTTTAACTAACTCCTAAGTGTCTAAATATCTTAACATCCCCCCTTAAGAACAACTTGGGATAGGATTGAAAGATTTACAATAGTGACACAATAGGAGAAGGAAGGAGACATTAGAGCATATCCCCCTTTAATGACAACTTCCTGAATTCCTAACATAGATAGAAGTTTGGAAAAATTCACTTCTGTAAGAGATTTTGTGAAAATGTCTGCAACTTGATCTTCTATAGGGAAAAAGAGCACTTCAATAACTTGATCATGAATGAGATTTTTGATGAAGTGCATGTGTAGCTCAATGTAGCTGATGTTGAACTGGGTATTTGGAGAGATTGATGGCACTTTGATTGTCGCACCAAAGGTTGGTCGTATGCTGCTGCCAAAATCCAAACTTTGAAAGGATCTAACGAAGCCACAAGGCTTCCTGAATTACATTTACCGCTGCTTGGTACTCTTATTTTGTTGAAGAAAGTGAAATAAAATATTGTTTCTTAAAGGCCCAAATGACAGGTCTTGAACCAAGGATGAAAACATAACATGTAGTAGACTTTCGATCATCAGGGTCACCGACCCAATCTGAATCGGTGAAACCAACCAATAAAGGAGTCCCCCCTGAACTGTAATGTATCCCAAACTGAACTGTACCACATACATAACGAAGTATCCTTTTAGCTTCTTTCCAATGGATTTAATAGAGTGTTTTCATATACTGGAAAACAAGAACAACAACAAAGGAAAGATCATGATGGGTATGAGTCAAGTATAAGAGGCTACCAACTAACTGACGGTACAGGGTGGCATCAAATTCGGGAGAAGTATAGGTGGCAGTAAGCTTGACTCCAAGCTGGAAAGGAGAAGGGGATGGTTTAAAATCATCCATGTGAAAGAAAATAAGAAGGTCACAACCATACTTAGACTGGGAAATAAAAATTCCTTCATTGGTTTGCAAAACTTGGAGGCCAAGGAAATAGTGCAAAGAACCTAAGTCTGTCATTTCAAATTTCTTCTTAAGGATGGTTTTCACATGGTTTTTTGAGTCACTACTAGTAAGGATAAGGTCATCAACATAAAGGAAAAGGATTATGAGATGGATTCCTACTTTCTTGGTATAGACATTAGGATTAGAATGGCATCTAGAGAATCTAGTGTCAATAAGAAAGTTTTCCATTTTGGCATACCAAGCTCAGGGAGCTTGCTTAAGACCATAAAGATATTTCTTAAGGAGACCACCAAGGCTAGAGTCAATCTAGACATAGCTAGGAGGTTGTTCCATGTATATTTCTTCTTGCAAATCTTCGTGCAAGAAGGTGGATTTAACATCCATCTGATGGATGCCCCATTTATGTGAGGCAGCAAGGGAAAGAACAAGGTAGATGTAATTCATTTTGGCTACATGGGAAAATGTTTTGTTATAGTCAATTCCTTCAACTTGGGAAAATCCTTTGGAAAATAACCAAGCTTTGTGTCTTTCAACACTTCCATCTGATGCATACTTAGTTCTGTAGACCTATTTACATCTGATAAGTTTTCTTCCTTTTGGAAGAGGTACAAGATCCCACGTATCATTGGCCATTAAATAACAATACTCTTCATTCATTGTTGTATCCCAATATGGATGACTTGAAGATTCTACAAATGTCTCTGGATCATGAGTCTCTGAAACTTGATCCAAAATAGAAGAGGCTCACTCGAACTGTGAATGTGTCTGACACTGATCTGAAGGATCACCGACAAGATCACTAGCTGCTTCTCATGTTGAACGGACCCATCTAGGAAGTTGCAAAGCTGGTGCTGGTTCATATTCAAAGGACTCATCTGGAGGAAGGTGAGCACGCGGAGGTGGATTTTCATCCTCACTGTCATCATCTGAAGAAGAAACCATAATAGGAACAAAAGAAGGCACAAATGTCGAAGATGGCTCGCAAGCCGAAGAAAGCACAATCTCCAAATTAGGTTCATAGGCCAAGATATTTTCATCAAATTTAACATCTCTTCTAATAATAATTTCATTACAATGTGGTTGAAGAAGTCTATAACCTTTGACATCTCAAAATAACCAACAAATATGCACTTCTCACTTTTAGGCTACAATGATTTCCTTTTCTCATCAGGAATGCGAGCCCATGCTATACTTCCAAATACATGAAAGTGACTTACATATGGTTTAATTTTATTCCAAGCTTCTTCCAGTGTTATATTTTTAAGAGCCTTTGTGGGAGTGAGATTTACTATGTCATTTGCACAGTTGATTGCTTCTGCCCAATACTTTAGACTTAATCCCTTAGATTGGATCATACAATTATCCATTTATTTTAATGTGCAATTCTTTCTCTCAGCCACACCATTTTGTTGTGGTGTATATGGAACAATGTGTTTCATTTGGATGCCCTGTGTAGTGCAATAACTTGTAAAATTATTGTTCACATATCCTCCATTATCTGTTCTTAACTTTTGAATGTGATGTCTAGATTGCTTTTCTATAAGGGCCTTGTAGGCCAAAAACTTCGCTCTTAAGTTTTAAGAAGTAAACCCAAGTACGTCTGGAAAAGTCATCAATGAAAGTTAAGAAATACTTTCTCCCAGAAAAAGAAGGAGAATAAAGTGGACCACACAAATCACTGTGAACAAGATGCAAAGGGCTCGAGGCATGCCAAGAGGCACGTTTGTCAAAATTGTCCCGATGATGTTTTCCAAGAACACAATCGACATAAACACCATCTCTGTATGAAACAAGAGGAACACCAATCACCATCCGTTGATTACATAGTTGTTGCAATGAGTGATAGTTTACATGACCAAACCTCTCATGTCAAAGTTTGCTCAAGTCATCGGTATGAGCAACAAAAACTGATGAAAAAGATGATGACCCAAAGTTGTCAAAATTGTACAACCTGGTAATATCATCAACAATTCCAGTTGCAAGAACATGCTTAGGATCTTTTAGATCCTTGATTACAACTTGGTGAGGTGAAANCTTCACCTGAATGAGTGATTTGATATACTGATAGAAGGTTA
Organism: Picea mariana; assembly: GCA_032191745.1. NCBI lineage: Eukaryota > Viridiplantae > Streptophyta > Pinopsida > Pinales > Pinaceae > Picea > Picea mariana. Next base: position 78,281 of record JASDQU010106615.1, on the reverse strand, counting down.
CAAGAAAGACTTGGAACACATAATACATCATTGAAATGACTATTTTCTACTTGAACTGTTCCAGATCCTTCAACACTAAGAGATCTATGATCACCAACAAATATTTCCTTGGTGTTACATTCATTTAGATCATAAAATATGTCTCTATCCTTAGCCATATGATAAGATGCTCCAGAATCAATAATCCACTCATCAGAAGAAGAAGTAGAAGTTGTATTGAAGGAGAAACTAGAAGAAGAAAGTGCATGTCCATGAGAAGAATAAGAAGAAGTAGAATCAATACTAATGTTGTGCTTCTTCATCACTGCTTCTAAATCTTCTATCTACTTGAAACATTTGGACTCATCATGACCATATTTATCACAAAAGTTGCAATGTCTGTCAACCTTCTTACTTTTATATTTTTCTCCTTTGTCACCATTAGGAGCGGACGCTGTTTGAGTGGGTTTGGGACCCTTATATTGCTTGTTGTTGTGGTGAGGATGTTGCTTCTTGGAATTCTTGGGTGTATATTTCTGATGAACGACTAAGGATTTGTTGGAGGTACCTATAATGCTGATCACTCCAAGCTGTACAAGCTTATCTTTCTCTCTAATCAAAGCATCACAAAATTTCTCAAGACTAGGTTTTTTATAAGCTGTCCCTAGAGCCTCTTGCATGGCATAAAAGGTAGATACAAACACAAAATATGCACTACCTAGCTTAGAAAGAATAAGATAGATGTAGTGATATTCTTCTATCTTTATATTACATTCTTCACATAAATTTCTGAGTGTTTTAAAGTTAGATAGATAGTCTTCAATGCAAGAAAACAAATTTGGACTTAAAGTCGGTTGTTGGCCCTTGACCAAGTTTTGGAGATCTTTGGTTAGGTTTGACCTATTTTGGGACTTCGAAAGGCTGTCGAAGGAGCAGCACAAGTCGAAGTGGAGATCACAGGATCTCTGCCCATTTTTAGGGCATTTTAGGTTTTGGGCTTATGTAACGGGTATAGGATGTCGGCCCATGGGTTTACCCATGTTTAGGCCCTTTTGTAATGTATAAATAGAAATATAGGCAATGCAAGTAAGGGGTGCTAGTGTGTGATGCTAGGTGGTAAGGGAAAGTGAAGGCCAATGTGCTAAGTGCAAGTGATAGTTGTAATTGCTTTGTGCATACTATGTGAGACTTGCAAGGGTAAGTGCAAGTAACTGTAAGAGACTGTGTAAGGGCTTTGTGCTATAACCTAGCTCGAGGAAGGAGGATCTGGAGAGGTGTGTGCAGATCTCCTGTCCTCTACAGAGTAGGATTTTGATGCTATGTGCCTGTAAGAAGCTTGAAAAGAAGATAATAAAGAAGAGAAGAGTTGGTGGACGTAGCCCCAAGCTGGGGGTGAACCACGTATATCCTGTGTTATGGTTGCTTTGTGCATTTTGATTATTGCTTTGTTCCTTTGATGTGATTTATGCTTAGTGTTTTTATCTTTATGAATGTTAGAAGCATATGATATAATATCTTAGTGCCTAATGATACGAATAGGATGCTAGATCTGATCTATGTTGATGTGCTTAGTGCTTAAATGTGTTGAATCTTGTTGAATACTGCGCTGTGCTATAATTGGGGTTTATTTGTGATGTATACAAAGGTTAAGTACTAATGCATAACAACTTCTAAGTTATTTGTCAGAGTATTGTAATCACATATCTGTGTCCTAGCTAAGGTTGCAGACACTGGAGTCCTCTAATCACCCCTGCCTCTAGCTTGGGTGAGACTTCATCTGCTTCGCAAGTGTTGCTAAAAGGGTTAGTAGTTAGGGTTTTGTTGGTGCGCTATTGAAATTTTGAACACTGGGTCTGACCCTGGGTCAACAAATGGTTTTGTTGCCGGGACCTGAAATCGTGATTGCTGGGAACTGAGGAAAAGAAATAAATCTCTGTGCATAGATCTATTGCTTTAGTGCGCAGTATTATACTTGACTTGTGAAAACTCTGTGCTAAGAAATGAAGTCAGTTCCGAAGAAAATAGTTAAGATCTGAAAGCTTTGTGCCTTGATAAAGGTAAAGTGAATTTTTTTTGATTAAAGAGGTAGGATCTGAAAGCTTTGTGCTCTATTAAAGGTAAGATAAGTGAAAATTTATGCTTCAATAGTATGGATCTAGGTATGTTTGATAGATTTTGTCCTAGTCTGAAAACTAGGGCACAGTTAGAAGAAACAAGATTTCATATGAATAGATCTGATAGAAATAATGAAATATATGTTATTCCTATGCATAGAAAGAATTTTTGGACTAACAAATGGATGCATGATCCTAGGAAGAATGTTATGCATCTTACCCACCATGATCCTAGTGCGTAGTACAAGAAAGGCTAGGGATAATTTAAGAGAAAGAGATGATTAACTCTTTGTTACAATTGTAGAAGACCGGGACATCTTGCTAAGGATTTCCCTGATAGACGACCTAGTTGTCTTTGTTGTAAATCTATGGACCATGAAGTTATGGATTTCCCTAGAATGATTGCTAAACTTGAAAGAATAAATATGGAACAAGATAAACATGAGAAAGAGTCAGAAATTAAGACTATGGAAAAACCCCATAAAGGATCAGAGATTGTATTGTTAGAAATGAAATAAACCCTAAATGATCATAGAGACATCAATCTATCAGAGACATTAAAAGACAAGAGTGCATAGAAACAATAATAGGAGACTTCGACATAGACTGTGTTCTGGACGAGGAAACATAGGTGAATGTCATGACAAAAAGTACTTGGGAGATTTTGGGAAGGCCTTCTATGGTTCCTTCATTAGGAGGAATAGGATTATTTAGAGGAAAGCTAATAACCCTATGTGGAAGACTTACCCAAATATCTATGAGTGATTATGGCACTTCGACATAAGAAGAATTTGAGGTGGTTAAATTTATTGAGAAGATTGCCCCATTTGCTATGTTACTAGGAAAAACATGGATTGAGAAAGATCAGATCCGAAGAAAACAAGAAGAGGAAGCTCTAGAACAGAAAAATCAAGAACTAAGAGACTTCATCGCTAAGATAATAGAACACTTACTGGAAGAACAAGAAAACCAGTTGAAGCTATTGAGGACCAGAAATCTGGATGTTGAAGTTGAAAGAACACAAGAAGACCTGAAAAACCTCTCTGTACAAGAGAGTAGAGCACCTACCCCAGACAAAGAAGAAATATTGGCCTTGAACCCTACGAAAGACCATCAACAAAGCGAAGTTGCTGTGCCAAGAGGAGATAAGAATCATAATAGGAAGAGGAATCCAGTAATGCAGATCACAGGGAAGAAGGATAGAAAGTTCAACAAGAAGAAAGCAAAGTTGGAGAAATTACAGGAAGTTCCAGAGAAGACTTCGCAAAAGGAAGATCTCTAGAATTCGAACTTTGTTGGAATATCAGAGAAAATCAGATTGGCACTTCTCCATGGCAGAGCGATATGACCGTTGGAGGCATTATAACCATTAGATTGATGTTCCCGAATGGTTAGAACAACAATTATGATCAGAAAGCTCACAATCGGATCGTTGGGACCACGCCATAACGGACATAATTACATTGATGAAGGCTTCTTATCCATTGGAAGGATCTGTTATATCATTGTCTACTTATCCCATCGACTGTTGCGCCGAGCACACTTTCACAAATTGTATCCGAGCCAACTAGAGAACTCATTGTTACTGTGTTGTGATTATTGAGACCTTGCCATCCATTCTATTGCATTGAGAAAATTTTCATCAGCCTGAGATCTCCGATCTCGAGCATGCATGTCGGATGAGCTCGACGCTGTGGAAAAGTCAGTAGAGGAAATTTTAATCGATCTAATGGAAGAGAGAGTGATGTCTGTAGGAGTTCAAGCCTCATCGACGAGAGAAGTGCTAGCCTCCCCGTCGACTGATCGCAGATCCGAACCATCTCGAGATGCAACAGAGAAAAGGACTAAGCATAGAGATGACTTAGCAAACACAAAGTTAATCCCATCCATCCTACCCAAATAGATCCCACCTTTGGCCAGTGTGGTGAGTCATGATAGTGTCCTGAGGGATTTAGACTACACAGTTATCACGACGTACCTCCTGAAGGGGATACGCGCAGTCAGACCACAATTGGAGAGAATTCCAACTTTGAAGATCAATGATTATAATCTAGGAGACTGCAAGACCTATGGCATGCTCACGCCTCACAAGTACTTGACCAAGATGAAGGGAAAGAAATAGAAAATCATTCCCCAACCATGGACCATGAACATCACATAGCCCACTATCTTGAACGTAATGAAAATACCACATTTTGGAAGGCACCAGGAGGTTAACGCGTGTGTTAAAATCCTGCTGTCATGCTTCCACGATGATTACTTATGGCTAGACAGACGCATCACTGTCGATCTAGCGATGATCCATAGGATCACTAGCCTAAGTATGTAGGGACCCGACCCACATGAATTTTACCCAGGGAAGGCTGTAGATTGTGCCCTGGTACAGAGGATTAAAGATACTTATGGTGATGTAGAGAAGGGAACACGAGGCTACAAGGTAGCCTCCATTCAAAATGGCACAGTGTGCCTTGCTTTCCAGTTGATCATTGGTAAGCTAGTAAGGAAGAATAGACCCACGCAGGTCACGGGGTTTGTCGTTGACCTTGCAGGAAAGTGTGGAGGGATTACAAATGAACTAGGCTAGTTACTTAGTCAACTAGCTAGAAGTGGATTTCCGTGAAGCTCAGGATTAGGGCTATGAGTTCCACTTTAGCTGGCTCCTGATCCTCGTCGCATTTACAACTTGGGAGATGTCGGAAGGTGCGAACTTCCTTGACATTGAGCCGTTCAAGACGCTTGCTGCAAAGTTTACCACGCTCTGGTATTCAAGTGAGATGGGAAAATAGTGGCAGTCGAACACAGTATTCCATACCTACTACCTGCAGTTGAAACAAGCTATTGAGTCATTCCCCTGTATGACACTGAAGACTCTCAACAGATTCAGGCCCCTGATGAAGTTCCACGTAGATAGGCATTTTATATATATCCTTGTGTGCGTAGACGAGAGTAAAGAAGAGCTGCAATCATACTATAAGATCACTGAGGAAGATCTGGAGGATATCACTAAGGAATGGCCCACATAGTACCTTATACCAATTGACCAGGTAGAACTGTCTGACCCAAAACTCATTGGAAACCCGATGGTTACCCACAAAGAGTATGATGCACCCAACAGTAGCAGGAAGAAAAAGAAAGAAGAGGTACAACAGCTGGACAATGTCTCAGAAGAAACTTCTTGAGACTCACCCAATGGAGGAGGTGGTGACAAAGTGGACAAATAAGAGAAAGAAGGGGAAGAAGATAAGCATAAGCAAGGAGAAGTAACACCACCACATAATCCCCCTGATGATGCAGATCCACTGAAGAAAAGAAAGGTTTCCCCCATGAAACCTACATCGCAGAAGAAATCCAAAGCTAGTAAGATGAAGCTATAGACTGTGCTCATGGTGGATGACTTCAACTTCGTTATCTTAGCTGTGTCAGATGCCTCAAAAGATATTTTGCAGAGAACCAAAGAAAAACAAGAGGCTATGTATGATAGAATTGAGACAGATCTAAGGGGTGTTCATCAAGCCCTTCAATCCATCCGCACAACGTCCATTGTGCCCACACCATCAGATGAAACAAAGTTGGGAGATGAGCCTGCCCAACTCCACAGAATAGTTGATGCCATTGACGCTTGCCTTCATCACATGTAGGAAGAGAAAGACCAGGCCACAATAACTCTGAAGAAAGCACAAGAGGAGGTGATAGAGAAACACAGGGTTGTGCAGTAGGATAAGGTTGCTCTCCAAACAAAGTTCAAACAGGAGAAAGTGCAGATCCAACAAGAGAAAGAATAGTTGCTCGTGGAGCAGATTGGAATCAAAGAAGTAGTCAACAGAGCACTTCGCTCTGTGATGGGCTTAGAGAAAAAGGAGGAAGACCCAATAGAGAATCAAGTGGAAAGGCTTGTTGAAGCCATTCAGTAGCTTCATCATAGAATAACAGATCTAGAGCTACAAACAGTGTCAAGCACTCTGCAGGATGTGCAAGATCAAAGAGAAGCAACTTCTTAGAGCGTCATTGAGAGAATGAAGGCCTTCTCCATGGAATGTAAACAACTAAGTGATCACAACACGTAGAGTTATGAGAGACTCACTGAGGATCCCAAACTAAAGACACTGGAGTCACAACTCCAAGAGGCCAAGCAGCAAGTAGCAATAGTTCAGGCACAATTGAAGCTCCTGTCAGCAGTTGAAAGAATGAAACAATCCCAGGAACAACACATTGTTGAACAACAAGTCCATACCATACAAAGAAAAGTCATGGAAGTGACTCAAAGGCTCCAGCTAGCCTAGGACGCAGCTTACCAAATGTTCGAAGAGATTGAAGGACGAGGAGAAGAACTATAATAGGTAGTCACTATAGTTGAGCAACGATTGGAAGGACCTATGAATGAGGCAGTTCTTCAAGATTTCACCGAGCAGGAGGCCTTGGAACAACAACAGGTTGAAGAAGCTTGAGGCTTTTGAGGCAGAATTAACCAAAGCAAAGTGACTTGGGATGAGTCATAGGTGAGTGTTGGGGGCCTGTTGGCCCTTGACCAAGTTTTGGAGATCCTTGGTTAGGTTTGACCTATTTTGGGACTTCGACAGGTTGTCGAAGGTGCAACGCAAGTCGAAGTGGAGATCACAGGATCTCAACCCCTTTTTAGGGAATTTTTGGGTTTTGGGCTTATGTAACGGGTATGGGATGTCGGCCCATGGGTTTACCCATGTTTAGTCCCTTTTGTAATATATAAATAGAAAGCTAGGCGATGTAAGTAAGGGGTGCTAGTGTGTGATTCTAGGTGCTAAGGGAAAGTGACGGCCAATGTGCTAAGTGCAAGTGATAGTTGTAATTGCTTTGTGCATACTGTGTGAGACTTGCAAGGCTAAGTGAAAGTAACTGTAAGAGACTGTGTAAGGGATTTGTGTTGTAACCTAGCTCGGGGAAGGAGGATCTGGCGAGGTGCGCGTAGATCTTCTGTCCTTTGCAGAGTAGAATTTTGATGCTATGTGCCTGTAAGAATCTTGACAAGAAGATAATAAAGAAGAGAAGAGTTGGTGGACGTAGCCTCAGGTTGGGGTGAACCAAGTATATCCTATGTTATGGTTTCTTTGTGCATTTTGATTATTTCTTTGTGCCTTTGATGTGATTTATGCTTAGTGCTGTTATCTTTATGAATGTTAGAAGCATCTGAAATAATAGCTTAGTGCCTAATGATATGAATAGGATGCTAGATCTGATCTATGTTGATGTGCTTAGTTCTTGAATGTGTTGAATCTTGTTGAATACCGCGCTGCGCTGTAATTAGGGTTTATCTGCGCTATAGAAAAAGGTTAATTACTAATGAATAACAACTACTAAGTGCTTTGTTAGAGTATTGTAATCATAGATCTGTGTCCTAGCTAAGGTTGCAGACACTGGAGTCCTGCAACCACCCCTACCTCTACCTCGAGTGAGACTTCATTTGCTTCGCAAGTGTTGCCGAAAGGGCTGGTAGTTAGGGTTTTGTTGGTGCGTTGTTGAAGCATTGAACCCTGGGTCTGCCCCTGTGTCAACATCAATACTTGATTTTATAACTATTGTGCTCGAATAATATTGTGTTTACCAAACACAGATTCAATCTTGTCCCAAGCTTCTTTGGGTTGATTAATTGATTGAAGGTGGAACCTTAAATCAGGAGAGATGGACATTCTGATTAATCTATATGCTTCATCATTCCTATCATCCCATTTGAATTTATTATGAGCATCAGTGGGTGTTGTTTCCTTTCCCAAGTTAATCCGCTACAAGCCTTTACTTCTTAATAAATCCTCCATATGGGATTTCCATTGGAAGTAGTTGGTGCTAGTAAGCAAGAGATTACTTGTAGAAGCCATATTAAATATGAAAATAATATGGATTTAAAAACTGAAACTAATGATTTGGATGGAAATATCTCAAAAATTTAGGCGGTTTAAAAAAAACGGCATTGAAAATGGACTTCGGGTGTGAGAGTTATGCCCCTTTTAAAAAATGCATAAACGGTAACCAAAGGACCACGTGGTGGTGTAACTTGTTTTATGAAGTGACCCACTTTTATAAAAGAAGTGGGGATCACTTTTACAATGATGTTACTTTATAAAATAAAAGCTGCATGCAAAATAAATAACTCTAAAATAAAATATTAAAGCTACTTATAGTGATTCACTTTTATACTTGAAGTGAAATACACTTTACAATTTTAGCATGAACTTTTTCAAAAAAAGTAGCAAAAGAGAGACTTGAACTCAAGACCTCTTACTTAATAAGACAACTTTTAACCAAATAGTCTAGCAAAACATATTGTATTGTTTAGCAAGAGGATTGTGGTTGTTGTTGTTGTTGTGGAAGACGGCCTTGGAGAGCATGCTAAAACAAATATTTTCACACAAGAAAAACATTTTTCTTCTTGATGACAAGAAGAGTTAGATCTTTGTTAGCTTACCTAGAAGATGCACCTTTTCCTATCTATTTATTATTTTCCAAGATCAAACAGGGTGTGGGGAAAATAACATATGCAGATCTGAAAGAGTAGCAACCCGGAAATAAATAATATAAAACCTAAATAATACTCTGCAAAAATTTAAAAAATGCGTATTCAGGCTTTATACCTCTAGATTTGACTGAAATGGCTGCATCTTGGGAAAACAAAAACCTTTTCGAGTGAAATTAAAAATGTTCTTAACTGAAATGAATGCTCTAGATGCAATGGAACAATCCTCTTATCCCATAAATGTATAGAAATGATAGAAAATGGAGATGATGCAACTCGGCTTCACGATCTCGATCTACAACATGAGCGTGTCTTCAAACAGGCTTTGATACCATGTTTGAAAACACATGTATTTCAACATAGGATGACCACTTTCAGTAACCACTCACATAAAAAGATCAAATATCAACACACCGATGTTTTGACATGGTAAAACCCCTACGGGGAAACATCCACGGGCCCAGCCAATGCAACCACTTGGAGTAGTTTATTATTGCAAAAGAAAAAAATTACAAAGAGATTTTACAAGAGAGTTTCTCACAATCGATCATCAGAAAATGACCCTCCATTCTCTTTAAATAGAGATCAAGGACCAATCGAGTGTTAAGCCACATATCAATGACCATTAAGATCGAGCATAATATGAATTGCCAGATCACTCTATGCCGGGAACATATTGTGGCCGTCGGATTTCCTAACTACAAATGCATACTAATGCATACTAAAGAAAAAAACTTTTACCTAATGACACATTAGACCAAGTATATATTACTAACTCCTAAGTGTCTAAATATCCTAACATAATGAGCAGTAGAAAAATGATGAAAGACTCGACAATAATTCGTCTTCTTAAAGATTGGAGGAAGAAGGGAATTTTGAGTTCATCCATAATGAAAAATACTATCTCTGAGCTAAAACAATATGCAAAATAACCCAATGAGTAATATTTGTAACAATTCTTGAACATGAATAGAAGCCATCAAATGCTAGTTTTCTTGTCTCAGTTTTCAAGGTAAATCTTCTATTATCTATTGTGGTAATTATTTGTCTATTTATCATGTTCATGTAATTTGTTTTGTTATGGTGTGATTTCAACTATGTGGTGCATACCCCCTACCTCAGTAGGGTTCTGCAACCTCCCGGTCTCTGGATTGATCTCTTCCTTGATCCGAAATGGCCCTTCGGGCTCTTGGATGGAACCCTTTGGATGAATCCACAGGTCCTTTCGTCCTTCTGGTACAGGTCTCGAGAAAACCTACGCGTGCCTCCTTTTCGTGTTTCGAGGTTTCGTGATTTCGCAAGCCGAGACTCCACGTCTCGTGACTCCTGGTCCCTTGAACACCCAGACCCAGAAATGAAGAAATCTATTCATGACCACGTTCCGCCTTTTGGGATTTCGAAATTCGCGATTTCGTGATTCCGGCGACAGATGGTTCTTGGTCCTTCAACCTCCTGGGTCTCGAAATGTCGAAAAGGGCTTAACGAGCTTTGGCTCCTCCCTTAGCCTCTATCCACATGACCGCAGATCTATGCCCATGCGCTTAACGCCAAAGTGCTATTGACTTTCATGATTCGGGGAATCGCGATGCAAGCACTCCCCTGTTCTCTGTCTTTCGAAATCCCGGTTCATGAAATGCCGAACTGGCTTGGCGTTCTCTCTTTCAGGGTTTCATGATTCAGGGAATCATGATGCAAGGGTCCCTCCTTTCCCCTTTCGAACCTCCGGTGGCCGAAATGTTCCAACACCTATCTCTTTAGGTTTTTTTGAATCGTGACTTCGGGAAATCCAGTTACAAGGGATATCTCTGCCCCTTGGAACCCCTGGTGGCTGAAATGTCGAAATGTCTCGGTGCTTGTTCCTTCGGGATTTCACATTTTGCGAAATCAGGACACAAGGAGTATCCTTGTTCCTTGGAATCTCCGGTCGCTAAAAAGTCAAAATGTCCCGTGCCTTATCCTCCATATTTTGTGAATCGCGACTTCGGGTTTCGCGATTTTAGGAAATCCGGTTACAAAGGATATCTTTGCCCCTTGGAACCCCCAGTGGCCGAAACAACGAAATGCCGAATATCCCAGCGTTCAATCAATAGCTCACAATGACCCTTGGGATCAACGGTTCCGGTCGAATCGTGATTTCACGGTTCAGGATTCTGAAAGACACGAGTCTCTGTCTTTCTAACTCGTAGTACCCGAAATCCCAAAATGGGAATCGAGAAACTCTCACCGCTAACCTCCTCGCAGCTCCACTTGATCCAACGGCCTACAGGGTTTCAGTGTTCCTCCTTGAGGATTCTCCACCATCCATTCAGGTCGTTGAACTCCCCTCACCTGGATCTACGCAACATTAAAGTCTGCGCTCCTTCTTCCAATCGGACGATCCACGGGAACTTCCACAGCAATCCAATGCTCGATGGCGTTCTTCCTCCTGATCTTTCTACTCGATTTCAACTTAGAATATTTTCTAAGTCTACAACGACTTAGCCTTCGTTCCTTCTAGGGAATGAATTCTTGGTCTCGACAACACCTTCCGAAGTGTTATCCCTCCTGAGCTTTGTTTGGTTCAGACTTCGATCTCTCGTGCACTCCTTGCGTCTGAGGGATTTCGATAACTCAGATCCATGGTGTTCCTCTCTGGCTCGATGCAAACCTTGTAGATCTCCCAACGAAGAGAAAAAATTGAAACTGGGAAAATTCATGGTTTCATCGACTTGTTCATGAAAACGGAAAATAACAGGAAAATGAACACAGTCCAAACACCATACATTTGGGTCAATTTTCCATTCTATTATATTCACAAGTGTCCACTGGCTACACAATACATTCAAAATTACAGTCACTCAAAATATTGAGATCTCCTGCTAACTCATAGTTCTCTCTTACCGCTCGTTTCTCTCTGTATTCCAACTCCCTCTAACTGGGTGTGTCAACTTCTACATAACTCAAAGATGTTTCCAAGGTTTCCCTTGGCTACTTGCCTACTCTAAGATTCATCCTACGCTATCTTAGTTCATTCGCATTCCAAAGCCAAAGTGGAAACTCCTACTCTGTTTACAATTTCCAAAACGCGCCTCAAGGGGTAAAATTCGACATCGGTTCAAGCGTGCCTCCAAAGGTGAATTCCGGTGCTGAGTGAAGGCAGACTTCAAAATCGGCTGTAACTTTCAATGTTGAATTTCTAGAATAACTCACACGTGTTGAGTGGTCCCGCCTCTGCGCGCTTGCCAACGATGCTCCTGCATCATACTCCCCTTGAAAAAAATTCATGGACTCCTGTCCATGAGCTCATCTACTGATTTTCCCTGCTTTTGGATAGCAGCTTCATTTTCCCAACTAACATCTTCTATTGGGTGTCCCTTCCATTTGACTAGATACTCAAAATAAGTCTTCCTCCTGGTCTTTTTGCCAATCCTCTGATCAACAATTTTCTCCATCTGCGGCTTTTCTACCACAGACATCTGTTTCTCCCACTGAATCTTTCCTTGATCTTTTGACCCTTCTGTGTCGTCTTTCTTGTAAGGGTATAGGTCTGAAACATTAAATATGGGTGAAATGCCCACACCATCTGGCAGTTCGATCTCATAGGCGTTTGCATCAAACTTCCTCAAGATCTTACGAGGTCCTATCTTCTTCATCTTCAATTTGTTATATGTTCCCCTAGGGAACCTTTCCTTCTTGAGATTTGCTAAAACCTGATCTCCCACTTCAAATTGAAGTTCCCTGCGATGTTGATCAGATCTGTGCTTGTATTTCTGATTATAAATTTATAATTGTTTTTTGATCCAACTATGGAGTCTCTGCATTTCAACAACAAAATCCTCTGCTCCAACACTTCTGATCTCTCCCTGTTCCAAGTCCCTTAACTCAGATACTCCCCTGGGTTGCATTCCATAGAGTATTTGGAATGGACTCCTTCCAGTGCTCCTGTTTGGTGAGTCATTGTATGCAAATTCTGCTTGTGGCAGAATCTGATCCCACTGGTTATGATGTTCAGTAACCAGGCTTCTCAATAAGTTCCCCAAACTTCTATTTACCACCTCAGTCTACCCATCTGTCTGAGGGTGATAAGATGAGCTGAAGGAAAAATCTATCCCCATCTTTTTCCACAATATCCTCCAAAAGTGACCAACAAATTTTGTGTCTCTGTCTGAGACAATGCTCTTGGGTAGACCGTGAAGTCTCACAACTTCTCTGAAAAACAGATTTGCAACATGTGTTGCATCACTGGTCTTTTGGCATGGGATGAAATGTGCCATCTTTGAAAATCTATCCACCACCACAAATATGGAGTCAAATCCTCTTTGTCTTCTTGGCAATCCTAATACAAAATCCATTCTTATTGCATCCCAAGGCCTCTTTGGTATTGGCAATGGTTGATACAATCCAGTGTTTTGTCTTTTCCCCTTTGCATGTTGGCAGATTCTACATCTGTTCACCAACTTTATCACATCTATTCTCATACCTAGCCAATAGTATGAGCTTCTCAACTGTGTAAATGTTTTATCATGGCCAGAATGTCCAACCAATCCTCCACTATGCTTCTCCTTCAGAAGATTGTCCCTCATTGAGCATCTTGGTATGCACAATTGATTTCCTCTGAACAACAATCCTTCTTGAACCATATACTCTGTCCACTAACTTCTATCTCTCAGTATAGGGCTTGTACATGCTTCGTAGGCCTCCTTGAAATATGTATCATCGCAATACATATCCTTAAGGTGTTCAAACCCCAAGGTCTTCACCTGAAATTCCTGCAGAATTAAACATATCCTACTTAATGCATTGACAACCTTGTCAGTATTCCCAACAATATGTTTTATGACAAAAGTGAAATTTTGCATAAATTCAACCCATTTTTCATGTCTCTGATTCAGTTTTTCTTGTCAGGTTATGAATTGTAAAGCTTGGTTATCGCTGTACAAGACAAACTCTTGTGGGACAAGATAATGCCTCCATTTCTTCAATGCTTGAATTATGGCATAGAACTCCTTGTCATAGGTGGAGTATTTCCTCTTAGTCTCATTCAACTTCTCGCTGAAATAGGCAACAGGTCGATTGTCCTGACTCAGAACTCCTCCTATTGCAACTCCACTTGCATCACATCTTACCTGGAATGTCTTTTCAAAATTTGGCAAGACCAGAATTGGTCATTTTGTTATCTTCTTCTTTAGTATATTGAAGCTCCTTTCAGCCTCCTCTGTCCATTTAAAATACTTGTGCCACTTCTTCACTGTATCCATCATGGGTGCACAAATCCCACTGAAGTCTCTAATGAAATTTCTATAAAAACTTGCTAAACCATGAAAGCTCCTTACCTCAAACATGTTCCTTGGTGACAACCATTCTCTGATCACTTTCACCTTCTCTGGATCCATCTTTAGTTCATTCGAAGAGATCACAAAACCCAAATAAATGAGCTCTATCTTCATGAAAGAGGATTTCTTCAAATTGATCACCAGCTTCTCCTGCTATAGCCTCCTCATTACTAGCGTTAGGTGTCTCAAGTGCTCCTCTTTAGTCTTGCTAAAGATCGGTATATCATCCAGATATACAACCACGAACTTGCCAATGAAATATTTTAGAATTTCGTTCATCAGCCTCATAAAAGTGCTTGGGGCATTCGTTAAGCCAAATGGCATAACTAGCCACTCATACATGCCTTCATTCGTCTTAAAGGTTGTTTTCCATTCACCACCTTCTCTCATCTTGATCTAGTGAGATCCACTTTTTATATCTATCTTAGAAAATAAATTTTCTCCAATTAAACAATCCATTAAATCATCCATTCTTGGTAAAGGGAATCTGTACCTGATGGTGATCTTGTTGATGGCTCTCAAGTCTATGCACATTGTCCATCCTCCATCTTTCTTTGGGCTTAACAAAGTTGGTACTTCACATGGGCTCAAACTTTCTCTGACTAAGCCCTTATCCAACAACTCTTGGACTTGGTTCTTCACCTCCTCATTTTCTCGAGGTGTTAATCTGTACGCTTCCTTGTTTGGCAGGCTTGCTCCTGGTATCAAGTCGATATGATGACTGATACTCCTGATGGGTGGCAATGAGTTTGGCAGCTCATCCACCACTATATCAACAAAATTATCCAGCAGCTCCTGAACTTCTTCAGGTAAATCATCCACTGATGTACTCGTAAGGATGACTCTGGGATTTCTCACCATAGTGAGCTGCATCTCCTATTCTTCCTTGACTTCTTTTAGGAGTTCCTTCACACTCATGAGAAGTATTCTTGTGTTGG
>JASDQU010106615.1:33598-63323 GCA_032191745.1 Picea mariana | reverse complement strand
TGGAGGAAAAGCGAGTTTGTTTTTCCATGGGTGAGCTGTGGTATTAACACTACAAAGAAAAAAATACCAAGCTCAAATACCAATCAGAATAGGGATATCCATCCATGCCAATTAATCTACAAAGAAGAAAATGCATTATTTTAATTATGGAAAAGGATCACTATTGATGAGATGGATGGGTGATAGGCTTACCATTTATATATCATATTGGTATCAGAGAGGTTGAGTTTGCAACCTTGAATATGTTTCTATCATTTTGAGGTGAAAACAGATCCATCATTAGTAAATAATTAAAAAGAGAAAGGTTGGAAGACACAAGGGCCATTGATGTGCAAATCTAAGGGGAGAATTGACACTTAAAAGAGAATATATATAGGTTTGACTAGAGGATTGCAAACTTGGAAAAGGACCTTAAGATTTTTTCAAAATTTTTTCCTTTGTTAAAATAACACTTCGTTGAACACCATGACACTCTGAACACTATTATGGCTGATTGGAATGAGAACAAAATTTATCTCTTGCAATATGAAGAGAAAGTGATTCAACTCAATGATCGGTAAGAACATATGCTCACTCAGATGATGGCTTAGTTGTACCAAAAATTGGCAGTGAAGGAGGAGCCATTGGCCAAGATCAAGGATAATTTAAAGGATGGAAATTTATCTCAGAATGTAGAAAACTTGGCGATTCTTACTAATCCTTAATATGCAAACTGTAAAATCTTTGGCGACATTTTTGTAAAAATATTCAAATTTCTAAGGATTTTATATATTTTCTATAAACTTTGGGCTATTTTTAGAGTAAAATAATTTTATTCTATAGAATTGGGGCGAATCACTTTTGGAAAAAGTGGAAATTGGTGAATATTGTTTTTGGGAAAAGCATGGAAAATTATCCCATGGGAAATATGTAGCCACTCAAATTTTCCTTAGGGCCCAAGATATAAGTAGTTGTCTAAGAGACCAAGGAACTACAAGAACCTTTCATTTCTACTACATAATCTAGCACCATGACCAAGGATTTGGTTTTGGTGGAAAAGAGGAAGTGAGTGAATGAGACTCATCTCTTAAAAGTTTGACTCAAGATAAGACCACCAAGATAACCTTTTTCAAGGTATGAGGGATTGAAGAAATACCAATTTTGATTGAAGAAAAGAAAACAAAATATGAAGTGGAAAATAGACGTATACTCCATCCTACTTGTAGTATCTTGAATGAGTAAAGCCAAAGGATGTTTCCACCACCCAAAAAAATTGAAGGACCAAGTAAACAATATGGAAACCATAAGAAAAAATGGAAGAGGTATGGAAAAATATCTCTTGTTTTTTTTTCTGTTGTAAGAAGAAATGTCACAAGGTTGATGATTGTTGGCACTCTAGTGCATGTTCCTTTTGTGGTATTAAATTCCACCAAGTGACTACCTACTGGAAGAAGAAAAAATTTAATAAAATGATAAATTGTATTAAGAATAATAAGGATCCAAGGACCAATTCTTCATACCAACATAACAAAAAGAATACCATGAACAAGAATATAATTCTGGGTAGTGCATGCATGCAATCACACAAATTGTTTCTATCATTGCAATTTAATTGGAAATTGGGAAGCCAAGTGTTAGAGGCTCCATCCAAAACTTCATTTTTTGAAACACATATCCAAGAGACAAGTTTGGAGAGTAATATTAAGTGGAAATAAAATATTTCCACACTTGCATACTAAGGAGAAACAATTTATCAAGAATACCTACTATGGAATACATTTCTTCAAACCTTGATGGAGTTTTTGTAAGGTTTCTAAGACTAGAGAGTGTGTTAGAGAAGAAAACAACATGATACATTTTTTTAATTGAACCTTTTGGGGACCAAAATTTTGTTAATGGGGAGGTGTGATCCGAAACAGATACAAAATAATAACCCCACCAAACATTGTAGAAATGTATTTTTGACAAAGTTTGAAACCAATGGTCCAAAAGCCAAATACCTCAAGAAGATGAAATGAATCATTTTATGGTTGGTATTCCAAGTCAACACTATAATAAATAATAATTTCTTAGTGCAAAAACAATGGAATAGAGATAGAAAAAATGAAGCTTGGTAAGAAGAATGTGTTCGACAACACATGTATTCCAACAGAGGATGAACACCTTCAACAACCACTCACATAACTACATAAAATATCAACACACCGATGTTTTGACATGGTAAAACCCCTACGGGGAAACATCCATGGCCCTAGCCAATGTGGCCACTTGGAGTAGTTTATTAATGCAAAAGAAAAATATTACAGAGAAATTTTACAAGAGAGTTTCTCACAATCGATTATCGACAAATGACCCTCCATGCTCTTTAAATAAAGATCATGGACCAATCGGGTGTTAATCCACATATCAATGGTCATTAAGATCGAGGAGAATATGAACCGTCAGATCACTCTATGTTGGGAACATATCGCGACCGTCGGATTTCCTAACTACAAATGAATACTAATGCATACTAAAGAAATACACTAAGAAACACACTTTTACCTAACGATACATTAGAACAAGTAGATCTTAACTAACTCCTAAGTGTCTAAATATTCTAACATCTCCCCTTAAGAACAACTTGGGATAGGATTGAAAGATTTGCAATAGTGACACAATAGGAGAAGGAAGGAGACATTAGAGTGTATCCCCCCTTAATGACAACTTCTTGAACTCCTAACATAGATAGAAGTTTGGAAAACTTCACTTTTGTAAGAGATTTTGTGAAAATGTCTGCAACTTGATCTTCTATAGGGAAAAAGAGCACTTCAATAACTTGATCATGAATGCGATTTTTGATGAAGTGCATGTGTAGCTCTATGTGCTTGCTGCGCTGATGTTGAACTGGATCTTTGGAGAGATTGATGGCACTCTGATTGCCGCACCAAGGCTGGTCGTATGCTGCTACTGAAATCAAAACTTTGAAAGGATCTAACGAAGCCACAAGGCTTCTTGAATTACATTTACTGCTACTTGATACTCTTCTTTTGCTGAAGAAAGTGAAATAACCTGTTGTTTCTTAAAGGCCCAAATGATAGGTCTTGAACCAAGGATGAAAACATAACATGCAGTAGACTTCCGATCATCAGGGTCACCGACCCAATTTGAATCAGTGAAACCAACCAATAAAGGAGTCCCCCCTGAACTGTAATGTATCCCGAACTGAACTGTACCACATACATAGCGAAGTATCCTTTTAGCTTCTTTCCAATGGCTTTAATAGAGTGTTTTCATATATTGGGAAACAAGAACAACAACAAAGGAAAGATCAGGATGGGTATGAGTCAAGTATAAGAGGCTACCAACTAACTGACGGTACAGGGTGGCATCAAATTTGGGAGAAGTATAGGTGGTAGTAAACTTGACTCCAAGCTGGAAAGGAGAAGGGGATGGTTTAAAATCATCCATTTGAAAGCGAAGAAGAAGGTCACAACCATACTTAGACTCGGAAATAAAAATTCCTTCATTGGTTTGCAAAACTTGGAGGCCAAGGAAATAGTGCAAAAAACCTAAGTCTGTCATTTCAAATTTCTTCTTAAGGATGGTTTTCACATGGTTTTTTGAGTCACTACTAGTAAGGATAAGGTCATCAACATAAAGGACAAGGATTATGAGATGGATTCCTACTTTCTTGGTATAGACATTAGGATTATAATGGCATCTAGAGAATCTAGTGTCAATAAGAAAGTTTTCCATTTTGGTATACCAAGCTCAGGGAGCTTGCTTAAGACCATAAAGATATTTCTTAAGGAGACAACCAAGGATAGAGTCAATCTGGACATAGCTAGGAGGTTTTTCCATGTAGATTTCTTCTTGCAAATCTTCGTGCAAGAAGGCAGATTTAACATCCATCTGATGGATGTCCCATTTATGTGAGGTAGCAAGGGAAAGAACAAGGTGGATGTAATTCATTTTGGCTACATGGGCAAAGGTTTCATTATAGTCAATTCCTTCAACTTGGGAAAATCCTTTGGAAAATAACCAAGATTTGTGTCTTTCAACACTTCCATCTAATGCATACTTAGTTCTGTAGACCCATTTACATATGATAAGTTTTCTTCCTTTTGGAAGAGGTACAAGATCCCACGTATCATTGGCCATTAAATAATGATACTCTTCATTCATTGTTGTATCCCAATATGGATGACTTGAAGCTTCTACAAATGTCTCTGGATCATGAGTCTATGAAACTTGATCCAGAATAGAAGAGGCTCACTAGAACTGTGAATGTGTCTGACGTTGATCTGAAGGATCACCGACAAGATCACTAGCTGCTTCTCATGTTGAACAGACCCATCTAGGAAGTTGCAAAGCTCGTGCTGGTTCATATTCAAAGGACTCATCTGGAGGAAGGTGTGCACACGGAGGTGGATTTTCATCCTCATTGTCATCATTTGAAGAAGAAACCATAATAGGAACAAAATAGGGCACAAATGTCGAAGATGGATCGCAGGCCGAAGAAAGCACAATCTCCAAATTAGGTTCACAGGCCAAGATATTTTCATCAAATTTAACATCTCTTCTAATAATAATTTAATTACAATGTGGTTGAAGAAGTCTATAACCTTTGACATCTTCAGAATAACCAACAAATATACACTTCTCACTTTTAGGCTGCAATGCTTTCCTTTTCTCATCAGGAATGCGAGCCCATGCTATACTTCCAAATACACGAAAGTGACTTACATATGGTTTAATTTTATTCCAAGATTCTTCCAGTGTTATATTTTTAAGAGCCTTTGTGGGAGTGAGATTTACTATGTAATTTTCACAGTTGATTGCTTCAGCCCAATACTTTAGACTTAATGCCTTAGATTGGATCATACAATTATCCATTTCTTTTAATGTGCAATTCTTTCTCTCAGCAACACCATTTTGTTGTGGTGTATATGGAACAATGTGTTTCATTTAGATGCCCTGTGTAGTGCAATAACTTGTAAAATTATTGTTCACATATCCTCCATTATCTGTTCTTAAATTTTGAATGTGATGTCTAGATTGCTTTTCTATAAGGGCCTTGTAGGCCAAAAACTTCACTCTTAAGTTTTAAGAAGTAAACCCGAGTACGTCTAGAAAAGTCATCAAAAGTGGACCACACAAATCACTATGAACAAGCTGCAAAGGGCTCGAGGCATGCCAAGAGGCATGTTTGTTAAAATTGTCCTGATGATGTTTTCCAAGAACACAATCGACATAAACACCATCTCTGTATGAAACAAGAGGAACACCAATCACCATCTATTGATTACATAGTTGTTGCAATGAGCGATAGTTTACATGACCAAACCTCTCATGCCAAAGTTTGCTCAAGTCATTGCTATGAGCAACAAAATCTGATGAAAGAGATGATGACGCAAAGTTGTCAAAATTGTACAACCTGGTAATATCATCAACAATTCCAGTTGCAAGAACATGCTTAGGATATTTTAGATCCTTGATTACAACTTGGTGAGGTGAAAAATCTATAGTTTTACCTTCACTTGAATGAGTGATTTGATATACTGATAGAAGGTTACAAGAAAGACTTGGAACACATAATACATCATTGAAATGACTGTTTTCTACTTGAACTGTTCCAGATCCTTCAACACTAAGAGATCTATGATCACCAACAAATATTTTCTTGGTGTTACATTCATTTAGATCATAAAATATGTCTCTATCCTTAGCCATATGATAATATGCTCCAGAATCAATAAGCCACTCATCAGAAGAAGAAGTAGAAGTTGTATTGAAGGAGAAACTAGAAGCAGAAAGTGCATGTCCATGAGAAGAATAAGAAGAAGTAGAATCAATACTAATGTTGTGCTTCTTCATCACTGCTTCTAAATATTCTATATACTTGAAACATTTGGACTCATCATGACCATATTTATCAAAAAAGTTGCAATGTATGTCAACCTTCTTACTTTTATATTTTTCTCCTTTGTCACCATTAGGAGCCGAAGCTGTCTGAGTGGGTTTGGGACCCTTATATTGCTTGTTGTTGTGGTGAGGATGTTGCTTCTTGGAATTCTTGGGTGTATATTTCTGATGAATGACTAAGGATTTGTTGGAGGTACCTACAATGTTGATCACTCCAAGTTGTACAAGCTTATCTTTCTCTCTAATCAAAGCATCACAAAATTTCTCAAGACTAGGTTTTTTATAAGCTGTCCCTAGAGGCTCTTGCATGGAATAAAAGGTAGATACAAACACAAAATATGCACTACCTAGCTTAGAAAGAATAAGATAGATGCAATGATCTTCTTCTATCTTTATATTACATTCTTCACATAAATTTCTGAGTGTTTTAAAGTTAGATAGATAGTCTTCAATGCAAGAAAACAAATTTGGACTTAAAGTCAGTTGTTGGCCCTTGACCAAGTTTTGGAGATCTTTGGTCAGGTTTGACCTATTTTGGGACTTCGACAGGCTGTCGAAGGTGAAGCACAAGTCGAAGTGGAGATCACGGGATCTCTGCCCATTTTTAGGGCATTTTTAGGTTTTGGGCTTATGTAACGGGTATAGGATGTCGGCCCATGGGTTTACCCATGTTTAGGCCCTTTTGTAATGTATAAATAGAAATATAGGCGATGCAAGTAAGGGGTGCTAGTGTGTGATGCTAGGTGCTAAGGAAAAGTGAAGGCCAATGTGCTAAGTGCAAGGGATAGTTGTAATTGCTTTGTGCATACTATGTGAGACTTGCAAGGGTAAGTGCAAGTAACTGTAAGAGACTGTGTAAGGACTTTGTGCTATAACCTAGCTCGGGGAAGGAGGATTTGGAGAGGTGTGTGTAGATCTCCTGTCCTCTGTGGAGTAGGATTTTGATGCTATGTGCCTATAAGAAGCTTGACAAGAAGATAATAAAGAAGAGAAGAGTTGGTGGACGTAGCCCCAAGCTGGGGGTGAACCACGTATATCCTGCATTATGGTTTCTTTGTGCATTTTGGTTATTGCTTTATGCCTTTGATGTGATTTATGCTTAGTGTTGTTATCTTTATGAATGTTAGAAGCATATGATATAATATCTTAGTGCCTAATGATATGAATAGGATGCTAGATCTGATCTATTTTGATGTGCTTAGTGCTTAAATGTGTTGAATCTTGTTGAATACTGTGCTGCACTGTAATTAGGGTTTATCTGTGATGTATACAAAGGTTAAGTACTAATACATAACAACTTCTAAGTTATTTGTCAGAGTATTGTAATCACAGGTCTGTGTCCTAGATAAGGTTGCAGACACTGGAGTCCTCTAACCACCCTTGCCTCTAGCTCGGGCGAGACTTCATCTGCTTCGCAAGTGTTGCTGAAAGGGTCAGTAGTTAGGGTTTTGTTGGTGCACTATTGAAATTTTGAACACTGGGTCTGACCCTGTGTCAACAAATGGTTCTATTGCCGGGACCTGAAATCGTGATTGCTGGGAACTGAGGAAAAGAAAGAAATCTCTGTGCATAGATCTGTTGCTTTAGTGCGCAGTATTATACTTGACTTCTGAAAACTCTGTGCTAAGAAATGAAGTCAGTTCTGAAGAAAATAGTTAAGATCTGAAAGCTTTGTGCCTTGATAAAGGTAAAGTGAATTTTTTTTGATTAAAGAGGTAAGATCTGAAAGCTTTGTGCTCTGTTAAAGGTAAGATAAGTGAAAATTTATGCTTCAATAGTATGGATCTAGGTATGTTTGATAGATTTTGTCCTAGTCTGAAAACTAGGGCACATCTAGAAGAAAGAAGATTTGATATGAATAGATCTGATAGAAATAATGAAATATATGTTAATCCTGTGCATAGAAAGAATTTTTGGACTAGCAAATGGATGCATGATCCTAGGAAGAATGTTATGCAGCTTACCCACCATGATCCTAGTGTGTAGTACAAGAAAGGCTAGGGATAATTTAAGAGAAAGAGAGGATTAACTATGGAAAAACCCTAGAAAGGATCAGAGACTTAGAAATGAAAGAAACCCTGAATGATCATAGAGACATCAATCTATCAGAGATATTAAAAGACAAAGAGTGCATAGAAACAATAATAGGAGACTTCGACATAGACTGTGTTCTGGACGAGGAAACATAGGTGAATGTCATGAAAGAAAGTACTTGGGAAATTTTGGGAAGGCCTTCTATGGTTCCTTCATTAGGAGGAATAGGATTATTTAGAGGAAAGCTAATAACCCTATGTGGAAGAATTACCCAAATATCTATGAGTGATTATGGCACTTCGACATAAGAAGAATTTGAGGTGGTTAAATTTATTGAGAACATTACCCCATTTGCTATGTTACTAGGAAAAACATGGATTGAGAAAGATCAGATCCGAAGAAAACAAGAAGAGGAAGCTCTAGAACAGAAAAATCAAGAACTAAGAGACTTCATGGCTAAGATAATAGAACACTTACTGGAAGAACAAGAAAACCAGTTGAAGCTATTGAGGACTAGAAATCTGGATGTTGAAGTTGAAAGAACACAAGAAGACCTAAAACACCTGTCTGTACAAGAGAGTAGAGCACCTACCCCAGACAAAGAAGAAATATTGTCCTTGAACCCTACGAAAGACCATCAATAAAGCGAATTTACTGTGATAAGAGGAGATAAGAATCATAATAGGAAGAGGAATCCAGTAACGCAGATTGCAAGGAAGAAGGATAGAAAGCTCAACAAGAAGAAAACAAATTTGGAGAAATTACAGGAAGTTCCAGAGAAGACTTCGCAAAAGGAAGATCTCCAGAATTCGAACTTTGTCAGAATATCAGAGCAAATCAGATTGGTACTTCATCATGGCGGAGCGATATGACCGTTGGAGGCATTATAACTATTAGATTGACGTTCTCGAATGGTTAGAAAAACAATTATGATCAGAAAGCTCACAATCGGATCGTTGGGACCATGCCATAATGTACATAATTACATTGATGAAGGCTTCTTGTCCATTGGAAGGATCTGTTACATCGTTGTCTACTTATCCCATCGAATGTTGCGCCGAGCACACTTTCACAAATTGTATCCGAGCCAGCTAGAGAACTCATTGTTACTGTGTTGTGATTATTGAGACCTTGCCATCCATTCTATTGCATTGAGAAAATTTTCATCAGCCTAAGATATCCGATCTCGAGCACGCATGTTGGATGAGCTCGACGCTGTGGAAAAGTCAGTAGAGGAAATTTTAATCGATCTAATGGAAGAGAGAGTGATGTCTGTAGGAGTTCAAGCCTCATCGACGAGAGGAGTGCAAGCCTCCCCGTCGACTGATCGTAGATCCGAACCATCCCGAGATGTAGCAGAGAAAAGGACTAAGCATAGAGATGACTTAGCAAACACGAAGTTAATCCCATCCATCCTGCCCAAATAGATCCCACCTTTGGCCAGTGTGGTGAGTCATGATAGTGTCCTGAGAGATTTCGACTACACATTTATCATGACGTACCTCCTAAAGGGGATACGCACAGTCAGACCACAATTGGAGAGAATTCCAACTTTGAAGATCAATGACTATAATCTAGGAGACTGCAAGACCTATGGCATGCTCACGCCTCACAAGTACTTGACCAAGATGAAGGGAAAGAAATAGAAAACCATTCCCCAACCATGGACCATGAACATCACACAACCCATATCTTGAATGTAATGAAAATACCACATTTTGGAAGGCACCAGGAGGTTAATGCGTGTGTTAAAATCTTGCTGTCATGCTTCCAAGACGATTACTTATGGATAGACAGATGCATCACTGTCGATCTAGCGTTGTTCCATAGGATCACTAGCCTAAGTATGTAGGGACCCGACCCACATGACTTTTACCCAGGGAAGGCTGCAGATCACGCCCTGGTACAGAGGATTAAAGATACTTATGGTGATGTAGAGAAGGGAATGCAAGGCTACAAGGTAGCCTCCATTCAAAATGGCATAGTGCGCCTTGCTTGCCAGTTGATCGTTGGTAATCTAGTAAGGAAGAATAGATCCATGCAAGTCACAGGGTTTGTTGTTGACCTTGCGGGAAAGTGTATGGGGGGATTACAAATGAACTAGGCTAGTTACTTAGTCAACCAGCTAGAAGTGGATTTCTGTGAAGCTTAGGATTAGGGCTATGAGTTCCACTTTAGCTGGCTCCTGATCCTCGTTGCATTTACAACTTGGGAGATGTCGTAAGGTGTGAACTTCCTTGACATTGAGCCGTTCAAGCCTCTTTCTATGAAGTTTACCATGCTCTGGTATTCGAGCGAGATGGGAAAATAGTGGCAGTCGAACACAATATTCCATACCTACTACCTGCAGTTGAAACAAACTATTGAGTCATTCCCCTGTATGACACTGAAGACTCTGGATAGATTCATGCCCCTGATGAAGTTCCACGTAGATAGGCATTTTATATATATCATTGCATGTGCAGACGAGAGTAAAGAAGAGCTGCAGTCATACTATAAGATCACTGAGGAAGATATGGAGGATATCACTAAGGAATGGCCCACATAGTACCTTATACCAATTGACTAGGTAGAACTGTCTGACCCAAAACTCATTGGAAACCCGGTGGTTACCTGCGAAGAGTATGATGCACCCAATAGTAGCAGGAAGAAAAAGAAAGAAGAGGTACAAAAGCTGGACAATGTCTCAGAAGAAAATTCTTGAGACTCACCCAACGAAGGAGGTGGTGAAAAAGTGGACAAATAAGAGAAAGAAGGGGAAGAAGATAAGCATAAGCAAGGAGAAGTAACACCGCCACATAATCTCCCTGATGATGCAGATCCACTGAAGAAAAGAAAGGTTTCCCCCATGAAACCTACATCATGGAAGAAATCCAAAGCTAGTAAGATGAAGCTATAGACTGTGCTCATGGTGGATGAATTCAACTTCGTTATCGTAGCTATGTCATATGCCTCAAAAGATATTTTGCAGAGAACCGAAGGAAAACAAGAGGATATGTATGATAGAATTGAGACAGATCTAAGGGGTGTTCATCAAGCTCTTCAATCCATCCACACAATGTCCATTGTGCCCACACCATCAGATGAAACAAAGTTGGGAGATGAGCCTACCCAAATCCACAGAATAACTGACGCCATTGAAGCTTGCCTTCATCACATGTAGGAAGAGAAAGACTAGGCCACAACAACTCTGAAGAAAGCACAAGAGGAGGTGATAGAGAAACACAGGGTTGCGCAGTAGGAGAAGGTTGCTCTCCAAACAAAGTTCAAACAGGAGAAAGCACATATCCAACAAGAGAAAGAATAGTTGCTCGTGGAGCAGATTGGAATCAAAGAAGAAGTCAACAGAGAACTTCACTCAGTGACAGGCTTAGAGAAAAAGGAGGAAGACCTAGTAGAGCATCAAGTGGAAAGGATTGTTGAAGCCATTCAATAGCTTCATCATAGAATAACAGATCTAGAGCTACAAACAGTGTCAAGCACTCTGCAGGATGTGCGAGATCAAAGAGAAGCAACTTCTTAGAGCGTCATTGAGAGAATCAAGGCATTCTCCATGGAATGTAAACAACTAAGTGATCGCAACACGTAGAGTTATGAGCGACTCACTGAGGATCCCAAACTAAAGACACTGGAGTCACAACTCTAAGAGGTCAAGCAGCAAGTAGCAACAGTTCAGGCACAGTTGAAGCTCCTGTTAGCAATTGAGAAAATGGAACGATCCCAGGAACAACACACTGTTCAACAACAATTCCATATCATATAAAGCAAAGTCATGGAAGTGACTCAAAGGCTCCAACTAGCCCAGGACGTAGCTTGCCAACTGTTCGAAGAGATTGAAGGATGAGGAGAAGAACTATAACAGGTAGTCACTATAGTTGAGAAACGATTGGAAGGACCTATGAACGAGGCAGTTCTTCAGGATTTCACTGAGCAGGAGGCCTTGGCACAACAACAGGTTGAAGAAGCTCGAGGATTTTGAGGCAGAATTAACCAAATCAAAGTGACTTGGGATGAGTCATAGCTGAGTTTTGGGGGCCTGTTGGCCCTTGACCAAGGTTTGGAGATCCTTGGTCAGGTTTGACCTATTTTGGGACTTCGACAGGTTGTCGAAGGTGCAACACAAGTCGAAGTGGAGATCACAGGATCTCGACCCATTTTTAGGGAATTTTTGGGTTTTGGGCTTATGTAACGGGTATGGGATGTCGGCCCATGGGTTTACCCATGTTTAGGCCCTTTTGTAATGTATAAATAGAAAGCTAGGCGATGTAAGTAAGGGGTGCTAGTGTGTGAGTCTAGGTGCTAAGGGCAAGTGAAGGCCAATGTGCTAAGTGCAAGTGATAGTTGTAATTGCTTTGTGCATATTGTGTGAGACTTGCAAGGCTAAGTGAAAGTAACTGTAAGAGACTGTGTAAGAGATTTGTGTTGTAACCTAGCTCGGGGAAGGAGGATCTAGCGAGGTGCGCGTAGATCTCCTGTCCTTTGCAGAGTAGAGTTTGATGCTATGTGCCTGTAAGAATCTTGACAAGAAGATAATAAAGAAGAGAAGAGTTGGTGGACGTAGCCTCAGGTTGGGGTGAACCACGTATATCCTATGTTATGGTTTCTTTGTGCATTTTGATTATTTCTTTGTGCCTTTGATGTGATTTATGCTTAGTGCTGTAATCTTTATGAATGTTAGAAGAATATGATATAATAGCTTAGTGCCTAATGATATGAATAGGATGCTAGATCTGATCTATGTTGATGTGCTTAGTGCTTGAATGTGTTGAATCTTGTTGAATACTGCGCTGCGCTGTAATTAGGGTTTATCTGCGCTGTAGAAAAAGGTTAAGTACTAATGAATAACAACTACTAAGTGCTTTGTTAGAGTATTGTAATCATAGATCTGTGTCCTAGCTAAGGTTGCAGACACTGGAGTTCTGCAACCACCCCTGCCTCTACCTCGGGTGAGACTTCATTTGCTTCGCAAGTGTTGCTGAAAGGGCCGGTAGTTAGGGTTTTTTTGGTGCGCTGTTGAAGCGTTGAAACCTGGGTTTGCCCCTGCATCAACATCAATACTTGATTTTATAACTGTTGTGCTCGAATAATATTGTGTTTACCAAACACAGATTCAATCTTGTCCCAAGCTTCATTGGGTTGATTAATTGATTGAAGGTGGAACCTTAAATCAAGAGAGATGGACATTCCGATTAATCCATATGCTTCATCATTCCTATCATCCCATTTGAATTTATTATGAGCATTAGTGGGTGTTGTTTCCTTTCCCAAGTTAATCCGCTACAAGCCTTTAGTTCTTAATAAATCCTCCATATGGGATTTCCATTGGAATTAGTTGGTGCTAGTAAGCAAGAGATTACTTGTAGAAGCCATATTAAATATGAAAATAATATGGATTTAAAAAATGAAACTGATGATTTGGATGGAAATATCTCAAAACTTTAGGTGGTTTAAAAAAAACGGCATTGAAAACGGACTTCGGATGTGAGAGTTATGCCCCTTTTAAAAAATGCATAAACGGTAACCAAAGGACCACATGGTGGTGTAAGTTGTTTTATGAAGCGACCCACTTTTATAAAAGAAGTGCGGATCACTTTTACAATGATGTTACTTTATAAAATAAAAGCAGCATGCAAAATAAATAACTCTAAAATAAAATATTAAAGCTACTTATAGTGATTCACTTTTATACTTGAAGTGAAATACACTTTACAATTTTAGCATGAACTTTTTCAAAAAAAGTAACAAAAGAGAGACTTGAACTCAAGACCTCTTACTTAATAAGACAAATTTTAACCAAATGGTCTAGCAAAACATATTGTATTGTTTAGCAAGAGGATTGGGGTTGTTGTTGTTGTTGTGGAAGACGGCCTTGGAGAGCATGCTAAAACAAATCTTTTCACACAAGAAAAACATTTTGCTTCTTGATGACAAGAAGAGTTAGATCTTTGTTAGCTTACCCAGAAGATGCACCTTTTCCTATCTATTTATTATTTTCCAAGATCACACAGGGTGTGGGGAAAATAACATATGTAGATCTGAAAGAGTAGCAACCCAGAAACAAATAATATAAAACCTAAATAATACTCTGCAAAAATTTAAAAAATGCGTATTCAGGTTTTATACCTCCAGATTTTACTGAAATGGCTGCATCTTGGGAAAACAAAAACCTTTTTGAGTGAAATGAAAATTTTTCTTAACTGAAATGAATTCTCTAGACGCAATGGAACAGTCCTCTTATCCCATAAATGTATAGAAATGATAGAAAATGGAGATGATGCAACTCGGCTACACGATCTCGATCTACAACATGAGCGTGTCTTCAAACAGGCTCTGATACCATGTTAGAAAACACATGTATTTCAATACAGGATGACCAACTTCAGTAACCACTCACATAACCAGATCAAAGATCAACACACCGATGTTTTGACATGGTAAAACCTCTATGGGGAAACATCCATGGACCCAGCCAACGCAACCACTTGGAGTAGTTTATTATTGCAAAAGAAAAAGATTACAAAGAGATTTTACAAGAGAGTTTCTCACAATCGATTGTCCGAAAATGACCCTCCATTCTCTTTAAATAGAGATCAAGGACCAATCGGGTGCTAAGCCACATATCAATGACCATTAAGATCGAGCATAATATGAATCGTCAGATCACTCTATGCCAGGAACATATTGTGACCGTCGTATTTCCTAACTACAAATGCATACTAATGCATACTAAAGAAAAACACTTTTACCTAACGACACATTAGACCAAGTAGATCTTACTAACTCCTAAGTGTCTAAATATCCTAACAGAATGGGTAATAGAAAAATGATGAAAGACTCGACAATAATTCGTCTTCTTAAATATTGGAGGAAGAAGGGAATTTTGAGTTCATCCATAATGAAAAATACTATCTCTAAGCTAAAACAATATGCAAAATAACCCAATGAGTAATATTTGTAACAATTCTTGAACATGAATAGAAGCCATCAAATGCTAGTTTTCTCATCTTAGTTTTCAAGGTAAATCTTCTATTATCGATTGTGGTAATTATTTGTCTATTTATCATGTTCATGTAATTTGTTTTGTTATGGTGTGATTTCAACTATGTGGTGCAGACCCCCTACCTCAGCAGGGTTCTGCGATCTTCCGGTCTCTGGATTGATCTCTTCCCTGAGCCGAAATGGCCCTTTGGGCTCTTGGCTGCAACCCTTTGGATGAATCCACAGGTCCTTTCATCCTTCTGGTACAGGCCTTGAGAAAACCTACGCGTGCCTCCTTTTCGTGTTTCAGGGTTTCATGATTTCGCAAGCCGAGAATCCACATCTCGTGACTCCTGGTCCTTGAACACCCAGACCCCGAAATGAAAAAATCTATTCGTGACCACGTTCCGCCTTTTGGGATTTCAGAATTCACGATTTCGCGATTCCGACGGCAGATGGTTCTTGGTCCTTCAACCTCCCGGGTCCCGAAATGTCGAAAAGGGATTAATGGGCTTTGGCTCCTCCCTTAGCCTTTGTCCACATGACCATAGCTCTATGCCCATGAACTTAACACCAAAGTGCTATTGACTTTCGTGATTCAGGGAATCACGATGCAAGCACTCCCCTGTTCTTTGTCTTTCGAAATCCCAGTTCACGAAATGCCGAACTGGCTTGGCGTTCGCTCTTTCGGGGTTTCGCGATTCAGGGAATCACGATGCAAGGGTCCCTCCTTCCCCCTTTCGAACCTCCGGTGGCTGAAATTTCGAAATGACAAAATGCCGAAATGTTCCAACACCTATCCCTTTAGGTTTTTGTGAATCGCAACTTCAGGAAATCCGGTTACAAGGGATATCTTTGCCCCTTGGAACCCCTGGTGGCTGAAATGATGAAATGTCTCGGTGCTTGTTCCTTCAGGATTTCGCATTTCACGAAATCAGGACACAAGGAGTATCCTTGTTCCTTGGAATCTCCAGTCGCCGAAAAGCTGAAATGTCCCGTGCCTTATCCTCCATCTTTTGTGAATAACGACTTCGAGTTTCGTGATTTCAGGAAATCTGGTTACAAGGGATATCTCTACCCCTTGGAACCCCCAATGGCTGAAACGCCGAAATACCGAAATATCTCGGCGTTCAATCAATAGCTCACAATGACCCTTGGGATCAACGGTTCCGATCAAATCGTGATTTCGCGATTCAGGATTCTGAAAGACAAGAGTCTCTGTCTTTCTAACTCGTGGTGCCCAAAATCTCGAAATGGGCATCGAGAAACTCTCGCCGCTAACCTCCTCGCAGCTCCACTTGATCCAACGGCCTACGGGGTTTCAGTGTTCCTCCTCGAGGATTCTCCACCATCCGTTCAGGTCTTTGAACTCCCCTCACATGGATCTACGCAGCATTAAAGTCTGCGCTCCTTCTTCCAATCAGACGATCCACGGGAACTTCCACAACAATCCAACTCTCGATGGCGTTCTTCCTCCTGATCTTTCTACTCGATTCCGAGTTAGAAGATTTTATAAGTCTACAATGACTTAGCCTTCGTTCCTTCTAGGGAATGAATTCTTGGTCTCGACAACACCTTCCGAAGTGTTATCCCTCCTGAGCTTTGTCTGGTTTAGACTTCGATCTCTTGCGCACTCCTTGCGTCTGAGGGATTTTGATAACTCAGATCCACGGTGTTCCTCTCTGGCTTGATGCACACCTTGTAGAGCTCCCAATGAAGAGAAATAATTGAAACTGGGAAAATTCACGGTTTCATCCACTTATTCATGAAAACAGAAATTATCAAGAAAATGCACACAGTCCAAACACCATACATTTGGGTCAATTTTCCATTCTATTATATTCACAAGTGCCCACTGGCTACACAATACATTCAAAATTACAGTCACTCAAAAGATTGAGATCTCCTTCTAATTCACAGTTCTCTCTTACCCCTCCTTTCTCTCTGTATTCCAACTCCCTCTAACTGGGTGTGTCAACTTCTACATAACTCAAAGATGTTTCTAGGGTTTCCCCTAGCTACTTTCCTACTCTAAGATTCATCCTACAATATCTTAGTTCAGTTGCATTCCAGAGCCAAAGTGGAAAATCCTACTCTGTTTAAAATTTCCAAAATGCGCCTCAATGGGTAAAATTCGACATCAGTTCAAGCGTGCCTCCAAAGATGAATTCCGGTGCTCAGTGAAGGCGGAATTCAAAATCGGATGCAACTATCAATGTTGAATTTTTGGAAGAACTCACACGTATTGAGTGGTCCTGCCTCTGCGCACTTGCCAACGATGCTCCTGCATCATACTCCCCTTGAAAAAAATTCATGGACTCCTGTCCATGAGCTCCTCTACTGATTTTCCCTGCTTCTGGATAGCAGCTTCATTTTCCCAACTGACATCTTCTATTGGGTGTCCCTTCCATTTGACTAGATACTCAAAATAAGTCTTCCTCCTGGTCTTTTTGCCAATCCTCTGATCAACAATTTTCTCCATCTGCGGCTTTTCTGCCACAGGCATTTGTTTCTCCCACTGAATCTTTCCTTGATCTTCTGACCCTTCTGTGTCATCTTTCTTGTAAGGGTATATGTTTGAAACATTAAATATGGTTGAAATACCCACACCATCTGGCAGTTCGATCTCATAGGCGTTTGCATCAAACTTCCTCAAGATCTTACATGGTCCTATCTTCTTCATCTTCAATTTGTTATATGTTCCCCTAGGGAACATTTCCTTCTTGAGATGTGCTAAAACCTGATCTCCCACTTCAAATTGAAGTTCCCTGCGATGTTGATCAGCTCTGTGCTTGTATTTCTGATTAGAAATTTATAATTGTTTTTTGATCCGACTATGGAGTCTCTGCATTTCAGCAGCAAAATCCTCTGCTCCAGCACTTATGATCTCTCCTTGTTCCAAGTCCCTTAACTCAAATACTCCCCTGGGTTGCATTCCATAGAGTATTTGGAATGAATCCTTCCAGTGCTCCTGTTTGGTGAGTCATTGTATGAAAATTCTGCTTGTGGCAGAATCTGATCCCACTGGTTATGATGTTCAGTAACCAGGCTTCTCAATAAGTTCCCCAAACTTCTATTTGCCACCTCAGTCTACCCATCTGTTTGAGGGTGATAAGATGACCTGAAGGAAAAATCTGTCCCCATGTTCTTCCACAATGTCCTCCAAAAGTGACCAACAAATTTTGTGTCTTTGTTTGAGACAATGCTCTTGGGTAGACCGTGAAGTCTCACAACTTCTCTGAAAAACAGATTTTCAACATGTGTTGCATCACTGGTCTTCTGGCACGGGATGAAATGTGCCATCTTTGAAAATCTATCCACCATCGCAAATATGGAGTCAAATCCTCTTTGTCTTCTTGGCAATCCTAACACAAAATCCATGCTTATTGCATCCCAAGGCCTCTTTGGTATTGGCAATGGTTGATACAATCCAGTGTTTTGTCTTTTCCCCTTTGCATGTTGGTAGATTCTACATCTGTTCACCAACTTTATCACATCTGTTCTCATACCTGGCCAATAGTACGAGCTGCTCAACTGTGTAAATGTTTTATCATGGCCGGAATGTCCAACCAATCCTCCACTATGCTTCTCCTTTAGAAGATTGTCCCTCATTGAGCATCTTGGTATGCACAATTGATTTCCTCTGAACAACAATCCTTCTTGAACCATATACTCTATCCGCTAACTTCTATATCTCAGTACAGGGCTTGTACATGCTTTGTAGGCCTCCTTGAAATATGTATCATCACAATACATATCCTTAAGGTGTTCAAACCCCAAGGTCTTCACCTGGAATTCCTACAGAATTAAACATCTCCTACTTAACGCATTAGCAACCTTGTTAGTATTCCCAACAATATGTTTTATGACAAAAGTAAAATTTTTCATAAATTCAACCCATTTTGCATGTCTCTGATTCAGTTTTTCTTGTCAGGTTATGAATTGTAAAGCTTGGTTATCGCTGTACAAGACAAACTCTTGTGGGACAAGATAATGCCTCCATTTCTTCAATGCTTGAATTATGGCATAGAACTCCTTGTCATAGGTGGAGTATTTCCTCTTAGTCTCATTCAACTTCTCGCTGAAATAGGCAACAGGTCGATTGTCTTGACTCAAAACTGCTCCTATTGCAACTCCACTTGCATCGCATATTACCTGGAATGTCTTTTCGAAATTTGGCAAGACCATAATTGGTCGTTCCGTTATCTTCTTCTTTAGTATATTGAAGCTCCTTTCGGCCTCCTCTGTCCATTTAAAAGACTTGTGCCACTTCTTCACTTATCCATCATGGGTGCACAAATCCCACTGAAGTCTCTAATGAACTTTCTATAAAAACTTGCTAAACCATGAAAGCTCCTTACCTCAAACATGTTCCTTGGTGATGACCATTCTCTGATCGCTTTCACCTTCTCTAGATCCATCTTCAGTTCATTCGAAGAGATCACGAAACCCAAATAAATGAGCTCTATCTTCATAAAAGAGGATTTCTTCAAATTGATCAGCAGCTTCTCCTGTTGTAGCCTCCTCATTACTAGCGTTAGGTGTCTCAAGTGATCCTCTTTAGTCTTGCTAAAGATCAGTATATCATCCAGATATACAACCACGAACTTGCCAATGAAATCTTTTAGAATTTCGTTCATCAACCTCATAAAAGTGCTTGGGGCATTCGTTAAGCCAAATGGCATAACTAGCCACTCATACAGGCCTTCATTCGTCTTAAAGGTTGTTTTCCATTCATCACCTTCTCTCATCCTGATCTAGTGAGATCCACTTTTCAGATCTATCTTAGAAAATAAATTTTCTCCACTTAAACAATCCATTAAATCATCCATTCTTGGTAAAGGGAATCTGTACCTAATGGTGATCTTGTTGATGGCTCTCGAGTCTATGCACATTCTCCATCCTCCATCTTTCTTTGGGCTTAACACAGTTGGTACTGCACATGGGCTCAAACTTTCTCTGACTAAGCCCTTATCCAACAACTCTTGGACTTGGTTCTTCACCTCCTCATTTTCTCAAGGTATTAATATGTACACTGCCTTGTTTGGCAGGCTTTCTCCTGGTATCAAGTCGATATGATGACTGATACTCCTGATGGGTGGCANGAGTTTGGCAGCTCATCCAACACTATATCAGCAAAATTATCCAGCAGCTCCTGAACTTCTTCAGGTAGATCATTCACTGATGTACTTGTAAGGATGACTCTAGGCTTCCTCACCATAGTGAACTACATCTCCTCTTCTTCCTTGACTTCTTTCAGGAGTTCCTTCCCGCTCATGAGAAGTATGCTTGTGCTGGCTTCCTCCTTCGCTCTCTTCTCCTCCATTGGCAGCAACATATGCATCCTACCATTCTTCTCCAATGTATTTGTATTCCTTCTTCTATCGTGAATGAAATTTCTGTCAAACTTCCATGGTCTTCCCAATAGAATGTGGCATACTTCCATGGGAATTACATCACATAGGATTTCATCTTTATATTCTCCTATTTTAATTTCAACCAGGAATTTTTTAGCAATCGTTACCTGGTGGCCTTTTTGCAGCGATGAGACTTTGTATGGCCTCGGATGTGTAGTTGTCTTCAGCTCCAATTTCTCCACCATCTCTGTGGATACTAGGTTGTCAGTACTCCCACTGTCAATGATTACCTTGCATACTTTATCCTTAGTCTTGCAAGCTGTCCTGAAGAGACTGTTTCTCTGCACTGGCTTTTCAATTTCTGCCTCTGGTTTTAAGAGAAATTTTCTCAACATTAGGGATGCTCCATCCTCTGCTCCTTCTATCTCAACATCTCTTCGTTGTGCTTCTAAAATGTGAGCTTCTCCTCCTTCCTTCTTCTTCTCGGGACACTCCCAAGGCATGTGCCCTATATTTCCACAGTTATAGCACCTTAATCTTACCTTGCCCCTTCCTCTAGAAGAGTTTCTTCCACAACTTTGTCTTCCTCATGAAATTCCTCCTCGTTCTGAGTGATTGTGTGGTTTCTCAGCCTCATCCTTAGACTGTTGTGCTCTGTCACGGTTAAATCCCTTGCTTTTTCTTGGGATTGAGCTTTTACCTCTTCCTCGCTGGTTCTATTTTCTGGCCAGCTTCTCCTTTGCCTTCAACGCAAACTGATAATCATCTTCCACAGTCCTTACTGACATCATGCTAAGCTCGTCCTAGATCTCATATCTCAAGACATTTATATATCTAGCGACCCTTTCTTCGTCTCTCTCCCTTTTTCCAGTTCTGATGTTTAGCCGGTAGAACTCCTCGGTGTACTCCTTGACTGTCATTCCTTTCTATCTCAGGTTCTGCAGCTTCCTAAATAGATTGATCTGGTAGTCTTTGGGTATGAACTTAGCCTTCAGTTTGGCTACCATCCTATCCTAACTCTTTATCCTCTGTTTTCCTTTACTTCTCCTCTCAGCCTGTAGTTCATCCCACCACAGTGTTGCATGCCCTTTTAGCTAGGTGACTGCTTGCTTCACCTTCTTCTCCTCATCGACATCTTCATAGTCGAAGTGTTTGTCCATGGACTTTATCCAGTCCAACAGTTCTTCATCATATAGAATTCCCTCATACATGGGGACCTCTATCTTAGCTCTGCCTCCCAACCTGGCAACTGCTCTCGGCAAACGTTCTTCTACAACATCCTCTCCTGCAGCTTCTTCAACCTCAACCTCTTCACTTTCTGCATCACTGACATCCCCAACGTTAGGTGCTCTCCTTTGTGATGCTTCCATTGTCTCCAATCGGGCGTGAAGCTCTCGTATCTCCCTCTCTACAACACGGTTGGATAAAGGAGACTCTCATCTTCTTGGTGGCATTATGTCGACTATCTGTCACACATAGAGTACAACTCTGATTTCTCTGTCTCCTTCTTTTCCTCCTTCGCTTGAAGTCTACAGACTAAAAACTGAGGCTCTGATACCACCTGGTGCAGACCCCCTACCTCAGTAGGGTTCTGCGAACTCCCAGTCTCTGGATCGATCTCTTCCTTGAGCCAAAATGGCCCTTCAGGCTCCTGGCTGGAACCCTTTGGATGAATCCATAGGTCCTTTCATCCTTCTGGTATAGGTCTTGAGAAAAACTGCGCGTGCCTCCTTTTCATGTTTCGGGGTTTCACGATTTCGCGAGCCGGGTCTCCATGTCTCCTGACTCCTGGTCCCTTGAACACTCNTTCTCCTATTTTAATTTCAACCAGGAATTTTTTAGCGATCATTACCTGGTGGCCTTTTTGCAGCCATGAGACTTTGTATGGCCTCGGATGTGCAGTTGTCTTCAGCTCCAATTTCTCCACCATCTCTGTGGATACTAGGTTGTCAATATTCCCACTGTCAATGATTACCTTTCATACTTTATCCTTAATCTTGCAAGCTGTCCTGAAGAGACTGTTTCTCTGCACTAGCTTTTCAATTTACGCCTCTGGTTTTAAGAGAACTTTTCTCAACATTAGGGATGCTCCATCCTATGCTCTTTCTACCTCAACATCTCTTCATTGTGCTTCTAAAATGTGAGCTTCTCGTCCTTCCTTCTTCTTCTCGGGACACTCCCAAGACATGTGCCCTATATTTCCACAGTTATAGCACCTTACTCTTCCCTTGCCCTTTCCTCTAGAAGAGTTTCTTCCACCACTTTGTCTTCCTCATGAAATTCCTCCTCGTTCCGAGTGATTGTGTGGTTTCTCAGCCTCGTCCTTAGACTGTTTTTCTCTGTCACGGTTAAATCCCTTGCTTTTGCTTGGGATCGAGATTTTACCTCTTCCTCGCTGGTTCTATTTTCTGGCCAGCTTCTCCTTTGCCTTCAGCGCAAACTGATAAGCATCTTCCACAGTCCTTATTGACATCATGCTAAGCCCGTCCTAGATCTCATATCTCAAGCCATTTATATATCTAGCGACCCTTTCTTCGTCTCTCTCCCTTTGTCCAATTCTGATGTTCAACTGGTAGAACTCCTCAGTGTACTCCTTGACTGTCATTCCTTTCTATCTCAGGTTCTGCAGCTTCTTGAATAGATTGATCTGGTAGTCTTTGGGTATGAACTTAGCCTTCAGTTTGGCTACCATCCTGTCCCAACTCTTTATCCTTTGTTTGCCTTTACTTCTCCTCTCAGCCTATAGTTCGTCCACCACAGTGTTGCATGCACTTATAGCCAGGTGACTGCCTGCTTCACCTTCTTCTCCTCATCAACATCTTCATAGTCGAAGTGTTTTTCCATGGACCTTATCCAGTCCAACAGTTCTTCA
Source organism: Picea mariana (assembly GCA_032191745.1). NCBI lineage: Eukaryota > Viridiplantae > Streptophyta > Pinopsida > Pinales > Pinaceae > Picea > Picea mariana. The sequence goes on along the minus strand of JASDQU010106615.1, from coordinate 40,196 downwards.
TCATCTAGAATTCCCTCATACATGGGGACCTCTATCTTAGCTCTGCCTCCCAACCTGGCAACTGCTCTCAAAAAACATTCTTCTGCAACATCCTCTCCTGCAGCTTCTTCAATCTCAACCTCTTCACTTTCTGCATCACTGACATCCCCAACGTCAGGTTCTCTCCTCTGTGATGCTTCCATTGTCTCCAATCGGGTGCGAAGGTCTTGCATCTCCCTCTCTACAACACGGTTGGATAAAGGAGACTCTCATCTTCTTGGCGGCATTATGTCGACTATCTGTCACACACAGAGTACAACTCCGAGTTCTCTGTCTCCTTCTTTTCCTCCTTTGCCCGAATTCTACAGACAAAAAACTAAGGCTCTGATACCACCTAGTGCAGACCCCCTACCTCAGCAGGGTTCTGCGAACTCCCGGTCTTTGGATCGATCTCTTCCCTGAGCCAAAATGGCCCTTCGGGCTCTTGGCTGGAACCCTTTGGATGAATCCACAGGTCCTTTCATCCTTCTGGTATAGGTCTTGAGAAAACCTGCGCACGCCTCCTTTTCATGTTTCGGGGTTTTGCGATTTTGCGAGCTGGGTATCCATGTCTCCTGACTCCTGGTCCCTCGAACACTCAGACCCCGAAATGTAAAAATCTACTCGTGACCACGTTTCGCCTTTCGAGATTTCAGAATTCGCGATTCCGGCGGCAGATGGTTCTTGGTCCTTCAACCTCCCGGGTCCCGAAATGTCGAAAAGGGCTTAATGGGCTTTGTCTCCTGCCTTAGCCTCCATCTACATGACTGCAGCTCTGTGCCCACGCACTTAACGCCAAAGTGCTATTGACTTTCGTGATTCAGGGAATCGCGATGCAAGCGCTCCCCTGTTCTCTGTCTTTCAAAATCTCGGTTCACGAAATGCCGAACTGGCTTGGTGTTCGCTCTTTCGGGGTTTCATGATTTGGGGAATTGCGATGCAAGGGTCCCTTCTTTCCCCTTTCGAACCTACGGTGGCTGAAATATTCCAACACCTATCCCTTCGGGTTTTTGTGAATCAAAACTTCGGGTTTCACGATTTCGGGAAATCCAGTTACAAGGGATATCTCTGCCCCTTGGAACCCCCAGTGGCCGAAATGCTGAAATTCCAAAATGTCTCGGTGCTTGTTCCTTCAGGATTTCACATTTCATGAAATCAGGACACGAGGAGTATCCTTGTTCCTTGGAATCTCTGGTCCCCGAAAATCTGAAATGTCCCGTGCCTTATTCTTCGTCTTTTGTGAATCACGACTTCGAGTTTCACGATTTTGGGAAATCCGGTTACAAGGGATATCTCTGCCCCTTGAAACCCCTGGTGGTCGAAATGCCGAAATGCCAAAATATCCTGGCGTTCAATCAATGACTCACAATGACCCCTGGGATCGACGGTTCCGATCGAATCATGATTTCACGATTTCGTGGTTTGGGATTTTGAAAGACAAGAGTCTCTGCCTTTCCAACTCGCGGTACCCGAAATCCCGAAATGGGTGTTGAGAAACTCTCGCCACTAACCTCCTCGCAGCTCCACTTGATCCAATGGCCTGCAGGGTTTTGGTGTTCCTCCTCGAGGATTCTCCACCGTCCATTTAGGTCTTTGAACTCCCCTCACCTGGATCTACGTAGCATTAAAGTCTGCGCTCCTTCTTCCAATCAGACGATCCACGGGAACTTCCACAACGATATAACGCTCGACGACGTTCTTCCTCTTGAGCTTTTTATTCGATTTTGACTTAGAAGATTTTCTAAGTCTACGATGACTCAACCTTCGTTCCTTCTGGGGAATGAATTCCTGGTCTCGACAACACCTTCTGAAGTGTTATCCCTCCTGAGCTTTGTTTGGTTCAGACTTCGATCTCTCGCACACTCCTTGCATCTGAGGGATTTCGATAACTCAGATCCATGGTGTTCCTCTTTGGCTTGATGCACACCTTACAGAGCTCCCAACGAAGAGAAACAATTGAAACTGGGAAAATTCACAGTTTCATCCACTTGTTCATGAAAACAGAAAATAACAGGAAAATGCACACAGTCCAAACACCATACATTTGGGTCAATTTTCCATTCTATTATATTCACAAGTGCCCACTGGCTACACAATACATTCAAAATTACAATCACTCAAAAGATTGAGATCTCCTGCTAACTCGTAGTTCTCTCTTACCGCTCGTTTCTCTATGTATTCCAGCTCCCTCTGACTGGGTGTGTCAACTTCTACATAACTCAAAGATGTTTCTAGGGTTTCCCCTGGCTACTTGCCTACTCTAATGTTTATCCTACGCTATCTTAGTTCAATCGCATTCCAGAGCCGAAGTGGAAACTCCTGCTCTGTTTACAATTTTCAAAACGTGCCTCAAAGGGTAAAATTTGGCATCGGTTCAAGTGTGCCTCCAAAGGTGAATTCCAACGCTGAGTGAAGGTGGACTTCAAAATCGGCTGCATCTGTCAACGTTGAATTTCTAGAAGAACTCACACGTGTTGAGTGGTCCTGCCTCTGCGCACTTGCCAACGATGCTCCTGCATCACTATGCAAACCATAATATACAACCATACAATCTCGCACCACCTAATTTTTTGACCAATGGTTTAATTATTTGGTTGAGTAATAATATAGTTACATCCATCCCCTCAACTTGTTCAACACAACATCACTATTATGAATTTATGATCATTGGTTGAGATTCTTCCATTATTTAATAGTTTGATTGGATCACTGATATGTGATATTGTATAAATTTTGTGCATTTTAACTGTGAGCTACAATTATCCCATTTGATTCATGGAATCCCACAAAAAAAAATGCTACTACAACGAATCCAAACAGTGCATTTATTAATTCCCTATAGCAATATGCTTTCAAAACAATTGATTTTTTCTTTTGTTAATGTGTGATTACCCATAGCTTGATTCTTCCTTTAGCCAATTCAAATGATGAATTATTGTTCAAATGATGAATTAGTGTTGTGTAAACCATGCTATAGCCATCCCCTATATTTCATAACAACCACACACACAAAAAAAAAATGCTACTACAATGAATCCAAACAGAGCATTTATTAATTCCCTATAGCAATATGCTTTAAACAATTGATTTTTTCTTTTGTTCATATGTGATTACCCATAGCTTGATTCTTCCTTTAGCCAATTCAAATGATGAATTATTGTTTTGTAAACCATGCTATAGCCATCCCCTATATTGCATAACAACCAAACAATTGATTTTGACTCTTATGGTACTGAAATAATTTTGTATTACCTTACTTTCTTCACTTGTTGATTTAATAAAGTGTTAGAATTGTTTGGTCTATTTGAGTTGTAAGCTACAACCATACATTGAGTCAACAGACGCCAAACGTTGGGCATACTTGTACATAATTAATTAATTGTTTTCATCATGTGGATAGGTAGAGAAATGGATGAATGAGTGTTGTGCATGCACATTTGAAAAAACAGAGTATTCATTTAGCCAACATAGAAAATTTACGAATGACTAATTGTTAGGTTTGAAATTTAGATAAGCAAATATTTTATTCAATTTCTTTTGATAATAAAAAGAGTTTAGTCAAGTCTTTGAAGCATTGAAATTGGCACAATTGTGATTGCATATTTAAAATAAAGAAAACACACCATGCATTGATATTTGCCTTTACAAAAATTTAGAGTGCATTGTTTATTTGGCATTAAAAATTGTGGAGGTAGAGTGGATTTGTTTTCCATTTCATGAGCATTGATATTGGGATTACAAAGCTAACAAACCATGCTCTAATTAGAATAGGGATATCTATCCTTACTATTTAATTCACAAAGAACAGAATAAATAATTTTAATTATGCATAAGAATATGTCATTTATAATGAGGACACCTTTTTGTAGAGGTTTTTATGGAATCTTCCAAAAAAATCTATACCTTTTTTGTTTATAACAGAGGTTTTTAGTGGAGGTGGATGGACGAATTTTTTTGCGGAGGTTTTTCTATTGGTGCACCTTTAAGGTTGATATGCACCGATGCATACATGAACAATAAAGTAATTGTGTGTCAATATTCAAAATCATTGCCATACTTTATAATAAAAAAATACATGCATCGAATAAATCACACCATTTTCGCTAAGCATTGCACACCGGTGCACCTCACTATCGTCAGGCGCACCACTGTAAGGTAAATAAAAAAAATTACCAAATCAATTTTCATCGTTAGTGCATCCCGTGCTTTCAAACTCTCAAGAAAGCACCGATGCTTACCATCCTTCCTAAGATGCCCTATTTCCGGTGCTCTACACCGACTTAGATAGCTCCATTGGTAGATTCCACACATTCACAAAGTTTGGAAGTTACCATGAATTTTAATTTCCTCTCAATGATGAAACCATGACTCCTTGGGACATAAGAGGATAGATAATTTTTCTATTACCTTCCTATATTCATTTTCATCCAATCAAAATTTCAATTTAGCTTCAAATTTGGAATTAAATTTTTTTTCCCAAGTTCATGCAATGTGCCTGAACGCTTCGGCTCTCCTGAAGCAATGCGTACTGTGTTAAATTCACAGTGAGAACTGCCACCATTGCGTCGCATATATGTGTATGCACCGATGTTGTTTAAGCAAGAGCATCGCTATAAATTATCAAACAAAGTGGTGCATCCTTCATAATGCCCCACAAGTGGCTTCAACCTACACTGGTACATTTCACTTAATTGATGACACTGCTAACTTAATAATTTATAAAATTTAACGTAGCACTGAAACTATTTTAACCAAACACACTGGTACTATTTACAAAAAACACATCGAGACATATATTTCTCGACTTGGCATTGCGGGGAATATCATTGGACGCCTTGTTCCCGGTGCTCTATCCTTTACAATGCACCACAAAATAAAACACTAGTGCTCCACTGTCACAGTGGCACCGATGCATTAATAGTAACACCTCACATCACTTCAACTGAGATAATGCAATTTAACCTAGCAGTGCCCATCAGTCCAACAAACACACTGGTTCTATAAAGACAATGATACTGGGGAGAATTTGTAATAACCAATTAGAGCGGTGCAACTTAGTAGACGCATCACTATAATTCATGACGATGCGACAATAATTGTGGCACATCGGTGCATAAAGGTTAAACGTATGCATCGCGGCATGTTTTGAAAAATAAACATTGTGGTTCATCTTTTGTAATGTCCCATTAGTGGTGCGTTAGTAATACAACGCACCACTAAACATCATGGTGGTGCTTTGGTAGAACTGACACATTGGTTCTTTTGATTAAAAAAAGGGCACTGTAGATTTGTGTGCCATAAATTTTAGCATTGTGGAGTGTCTTGGTAACGAAATGAACCAACACGATTAAAATTATTAAACCGACGTGGTTAAAATAACCGAGTCGGTGTGGATCATCCTATGTGATGCGCTACATAAATACTTAGTGGTGTGACAAGAAACATGGCATTGGTGCATATTAGTACCATCATTGCATAGAGATATTGTTTGTTTGATATAGCACTGTAACACCCCTCCTAGCTAAGGACATCTACTCAGTCAACCGGTGAATTTTTTTTTTTGTTAAAGTGTGTGCGCGTGTGCAGAAGAAACAACCCCATCGACTCTACGTCACACTCGAACCAACAGGACGCAAGTAAGACGAACACAATCAATTCGACCCGACATATCATAGCAACAACAAGAAGCAAACGCCCCCGAACAAGAGGCGGGCAACTAATGGCTGTAGGCAGAGACAGACACCAGGGGTTAGGCACAGTACCGTCACAGAATGAAGGAATCCGACAATAGAGTCGTAGTAGTGGAACTGTGCCTTTAAACAGCCCGAGACTACTAATACGGCTCAGAATGTGTCGCAAGAGTGGAACTGTGCCTTTAAACAACCCGAGACTCTTGATACGGCACTGGATTCCTCCCGCCGGATTACACCCAGACATACATACTAAGCTGCAAGAGGAGTCTATATCCCGCCCGACACGGACAGACTACGCAATACAAACCTCCAAGTACTACAAGACCAGGGACAAACAATAAGCACGACGCCATGCATTTTTCTAATAATTACCATAAACGAGCAACGACATCCATACCCTAAGGGTAAACCCCGACATTACATTCTCCTCATTAACTTCCCTTCCTACAGGTTTGTTACCAGACAACTCTAGTAACCTAACAACAATAGCATTGCAAATTAGACATTGTCATCAACACTTCAGTAAAAACGAAGATTATCCTTGCAATTTAGACTCCATCAAGAACATTCCAAGTAAACAATTATTAACATTGCGATTGGCCCAATTATCCATCATGCTAATTAAAACAATTATTAATCTTGCAATTTAACTAGTGTTACCATGGCAACTAAGCAAATATTAATATTGCAGTGAAGCATTTATCCTTAGCAATGTAATTTAACAACATTATCCCTGCAATGGAACCAAGCACCAATGTTGCACCTTAAACCAATATTCCAAACTTCCCCATAACCTAACAATTAATAGCATTGCAATACCATTCATTAACATTAACGCTTCAATTTAAGTCAATAACAACATTGCAACTAAACGTTCATTCAATATT
>JASDQU010106615.1:15296-26733 GCA_032191745.1 Picea mariana | reverse complement strand
TATAATTCAAAGTAATTTAAAAATAACCATTGTAAAATGTATTTTTTTTATTATTTAATAAATTTAATTTAAAATTAATATTATGAATTGTGGAATAGATTTATTTATATAATAAATATGGTTTTTAAATAAATGAATAGTTATATGATATTTCATGATTTATTATTAAATTTTTAAAATTATGAAAATAATGTTATAAAAATGATTTGAAATTTTAATAAAATTTGTAAAGTTAAATTAATTTTTTTTTATAATTAATGTAAATATATCATAAAAAGATATATTGTAAAAACTCAAATTAGTTTTTTAAATTAAATGTAATAGAGTTTGCATAACTTCTATTATAATTAATTTTTTTCTTTAATTGACATATACAAAATATTATTGTTTTAATAACTTCACTTCATATATTTTTATGCAAAAGGAATTTGTGTTTTTTAAGATGGTTGTAAGATCTTTGAATGGATATTTCAAATATATTTATTGTGTAATATTGTAAAATGGTTGTAAGATCTTTGAATGCATGTATAGAATATGCCAACATTTCAAATATATTTATTATGTAATATAACTTGGCGATATGTGATATATGTATTGTTAATGCAAACCACATGCATTGTGTCAATAATGGAAAATTTTGTAACATGTACCAATGAATGAAGAAACTTTAATTATGACTCATTAAAAAGGTCCTCAAAATCCATGCAATAACTTTAAAAACTATGGATTTTAAACGTTGTCAAAGTGAATTCACATGAATGTGATTACAAAGTATATCTATCATACAAACTTGTCATGTCAAGCATTATCACATGAGGTTGTTGGAGTTGTTTTCAAGGTTATGCTTATTTGGAAAAYTTAGGAAATAAAACCTAAATATAGATCTTGAAAAAKACCAAACTCAGTTCACTCTTATAAGGTACCCACATTGTTTTGTCATTATTCTTAAGGGTTGTATAATAAAATCTATGTGCTTACAATGTGGAAAGAAGAATTTTACTCTAGATTCTTGCAATCATCTATTTAGAAAAAATAAGGCAAATATAGGTGACATGATGCATGATTATCTTCAAGTTATAAATACATATTTTCTCTCTTTCAATATTCACAAAACATTGTCTCTCTCTCTCTCTATGTGATGTGATCCTTGTAAAATACAACACACAGTGTAGTTTGCAGTGTGTCTGCCAAAAATGTTGCTTCAACTAATCTTGTCTTGTACAATCTTGTCTTATACAATCTCTCATACCTTGTATCACAAGGTCCTTTCTTTTCAAAGTATGGATTTGTGATAGAAGTAAAGAAGATAATTTAATATGTGGAATTCTAAATGGTGCATGAAAATTTGGAATGAAATAAAGTGTCAAATCTGAAGTTGTGATGGTTTGTGACCTATGTGTTGATCTTTAAGACGATGTGAAACTCAGAGATAACTAAGTTCTTTTTTATGATTTGAAATATTAATAAACATCTTCGCTCAATTTGGTGCAATCTTGCTTCAATCGATACAATCTATTCTCTTTCTCCCCGTCCTCTTGGCTGGATCCTTCATGGGTGAGTAAAACTTTTGAGGCTACCGAAGGGTTTCTTTGAAATATAAAATGCCTAGAGTGATCAACAACATACACAACACACCTTTCTTTGTTCTTTGTGCGGGAGGATGAAATTGAATAGAGATATTGGGTTACTACCACAATCTGTACGTCGACCACATTCATGATGTAGCCCTCCAAGATTTACTACATGTTTTATTGATCGCTCTAGTGCTCAGGTTGGGGCATGGGATAATGTTTATCACTTAATCTTTCTCTTATTTAAACTCTATGGTAGATATAGTTTGTTTTCGATCTTTCTTTAAGAGTTTCTATGCTTGCCTCTTTGCTTTTGAGTCCTCATCTTAAAATATAACTGCTATTCACATTATAGTTTGAATATTTAAATTAGAATTTGTAAACTTCCTTCTTTGCTTCTGAATCCCCATCTTAATATATAATATAAAAAAATCAAGAATATTATAAACTTGTTCATATTATTACATAAATAACATTAAACTTATTATATTAAAATTTATAAACTTATTATATATAAATTTTATATAAGAAAACAAAAAATATTATAACCTGGTTAATATTATTACATAAATAACATTACATTTATTATATATTAAACTTTATAAACTTATTATATATTAAATTTTATAATATTATTATTTTATTACATTTATTATATATTAAATTTTATAAACTTATTATATATTAAATTTTACAACAGTATTATTATATATTAAATTTTATAAACTTATTATATATTAAATTTTATAAATTTATTATATTTTAAATTTTACAACACTATTATTATTTATTAAATTTTATAAACTTATTATATATATATATATATATATATATATATATATATATATATATATATATATTAAATTTTATAATATTCTTTTCATATATTTATATATAAACTATCATTTTTATAATAAATAAGATTTTATGAATAAATTTTTATGTTTGTAGTATTAAATATTATATATTTTGAATATAAATATATAAATATTTATGTATATAGAAGAACAATATAAACTTTATAAATATAAAGTATATAAAAAATTAGAGGAAACATATAAACTTAAAATATGTATTTAGAGACATGTATCAAGGGAAGATAGATGGTGTTTTAGGGGTTTTATGTAAGGTCTTCACTTATGGATGGTACTGGGCACACTCTTTAGGTGGGTAGAAAGGGTTGAGGTAAAAGGTTGCAATGTGATGTTAGTGGGCATACTGGTTAGGTGGGTAGAAAGGGTTTAGGTAAAAATGTGCAATGTCAAACGCTCAATGAACGGAGTGGCGAACCCTAGTGGTGAACAGTTCCATGTTTCTATGTTTCCCTTATACAAGTTGAGACACTTTGGGGCCATGAGTCAAACATCATCCAAATAGTGAACCAACTAGGGGCATGAGCCAAACACTCAACTTCAAATACATTCATTTTAATTACAATATTTGTATAATCTCAATTAACAACATTAATATGAAACCTCCATATAATTACTTTGGCATTCCCATTCGCCCACTTAGGGGGTATGCTAGTTAATTTTTTTCATTGATATTCGCATCTTGAAATTGGTCCCTTTTTGTCTTTAATAAAAGTTTTTTAAATAAACTTTTATATTGAAAAATTTAATTAACTTACCTTATGAAGAAGGGACCATGTTTTAATTTTATGGATGGAATATCCAACTTTTCAACCTTGGAAACCAATTTATATGTGATATTCATTGTCTTATATTTCCAACAAGTCCTCCTGGACACAATTTCAATTCCTAGATCTCAAGATATGAGCTCGTGAAATTGAGGTGTCAAACATATTTATCAGCAAAGCATACAAATATTGTTGATTGTTCTTTCAATTTCTGACAAATTTCAGCTCTCAATACCTATTCCATCATCTTCATCATTGAAATAAATTTCCAAGAAAGTATAGTTTACACAATTCTGATTCCCAAATCTCAAGATATAACCTTCAGAAAATTAAGACTCAACATTTATTTATTGATTAAATTTGTGGGGTAATTTGGGCCCTTGATTTAGAATTTCGTCCATCCCTTAAGAAATTCAAATTTTTGGTTAAAATGCTTATCCCATATGCATGGGATTTGTTAATAGTTGATGGTATATATATAAAAGTATACCATGCTTTTGATGTTAGCCAAAAACAAATTATGGAAACTTGGCATTCGACCCCTTAAGAAATTAATTAAATAATTAATATTTTTACCACTTAGTCATCCTTCACCCATGCTTAGTTGCAATGAGTCAACATTCTACATGTCATTGCATGATAGGTCATCAAAAATGTCATTTTTGTCATTTTTTCCAATTGGTTGTAAAATTTCCATGTGTGCTCTGCCATGTGTCGCCATTGATGGTCTTCCATGTGGCATGATTCCACTAGTTAATAAAATTTCCATGTCATCCAATGAGTAATTTCCACATCATCCAATAAGTAATTTCCACAAGGATTAATTTAATTGTTTAATAAATAATGGAAAGGCATGTCATCCACTGAGTAATTACCACATCATCCAATAAGTAATTGTCACATGGATTAATTTAATTGGTTAATAAATAATGGAAGGAACTTATGGTAAAATATTTAAGTAGGAAATGGAACGAGAGTGAGGTGAGAGAAGAGGGTGGAAATGAGGGTGTCAAAAGTGAGGGGGTGGGAAAGTGTGGGTAGCATAGGCGGATTAGGGGGTGAGGGAGTTCAGTCCATCCGCTTGGACGTGAAAAATAATTGAAGTATGGAGTGAAGGAGGTAAAGGGGAAATGGGAATGTGAGTGCAACGAAAGAAATGTAAGGGGTGCGAAGGGATAAGGGGATAATGAGAAGTCCATTCACCCGATTGAAAAAAAAACAATAATCTATAGTTTATTATTCTAAGGATATATGGTGGCCACCAGAATTTATATGGTGAATTCGACTAGACATTATGTGGTTTATACCACAAGATTTACGTGGTTTCTGTTACAATATAATTTCAAGAAATTAAATAAAATACAAAGGACTTGTTCCAAGATATAATTAGGGTTGAGTTCTGATATGCTCTAGGGAAGATAATTAGGGTCGAGTTCTGAGATGCTCTAGTCACGGTTCCAAGAATTTTTAATTCCAAAGAAAATTGGCTTTTCCAGAAAATGAAGAAGTGTTTATTGGGAATTTCAATCTAAATCTAGATATCTCGAACATACAAAATCGGATTTTGAATATGAAAAATGCATAAAGAAGTTGAGATTGAAGGCTACACAATGAAATCTTAATTGTTCAAAATTTTTATTCTTCTGATATCATATTTTTAATTAATCCAAGAGAGGGATATTGAGATGACCCAATTTTTATCAACAAGAGTCTAATTGTAGATTTATGTGAGTAAATATGATGTCTCAAACATCAATGACATAAAAACTAGAGCTTGATGATCCACAAGGTTATTTTCTAAAAGCATATCCTAAATTTTCACAATCTAGATGGTATAAAGATAAAGATATAGTTTTATATATTCATAATTTACAATGTGCAACATATTGGGATAAAGCTAAAGCTAGATCCATCAAATTAAATTTTTTCAAGTACTACATCATTGATGAACAATTGTTTTGGAAAGACCCTGGTGGGATTTTGTTAAACTACATCACTAAAGAGAAAACAAAAGACATTATTAATGAGTTCCATAAAGGAGTTTATGGTGGCCATCATGCCTAGAGGGATATAGTATACACAATATTGAGGGATGGTTATTATTGGCTTAATTTATTCTTTGATGCTAACTCAGTTGTTAGGGCATGTTTGGAATGTCAAATATTTGTAGGAAAACAAAAGTTGTTACTTTTTCCACTTAGGCCAGTCAAAATGGAAGAACCTTTTCAACAATGCGGGTTAGATTTCATTGGTGATATCAACCCTAATTCTAGTTCCCAACATAGATGGATATTAACATCCATATATTATTTTACAAAGTGGGTAGAAGCTATTCCTACAAGGGATTCTTTTGATTCAATCATTATTAAATTTTTTGAAGAAAACATTCTAGCTAGGTTTAGTTTCCCAAAGAACATCATTACTGACAAGGCAAAGACATTTAAATTTTCCAATATGGTACAATTTTTCCAAGATTACAATATTAAACGTGGACATTTAACTTCTTACTACCCATAGGGAAATGGTTTGGTTGAATCATCAAACAAGAGTTTAATCAAAATCATTAAGAAAATGTTGTCACAGAATAAGAAAGCATGGGATTCACATCTAAAGTATGCTTTGTGGGAAGATAGAATAAGTACCAAGAGGTCAATTGGCACTTCTCCTTTTTAGTTAGTCTATGGGGTGGATTCTATTTTCCCCATTCATCCAGGGCTTCCGGTGATGACGTTATTACAGGATGAACCAAATGATGTATATATGAGAATCAATTAGTTAATAAAATTTCAACAAATGAGAGAGTCTGTACTAATTAAGTCATAAGAGGATCAATAAAGGATGAATATAACCTTTGAAAAAAGAGATAAAGAAAGAAATTTCATGATTGGATATTTGGTCTTAAAGTGGGATGCGAGAAGAGAGGCCAAAGGGAAACATGGAAAGTTTGATAATATTTGGATGGGACCTTTTCAAATCATTTCAATGCATAAAAACAACACTTATGAGATATCTCATCTAGAGGGTGATGTGTTGGGAGCCCCTATAAGTAGGAGGTTTCTCAAGCACTTTCTACAATGCTAAACATGAGGGTATCCTTACTCTGTACATTAGTAGTTTAGTTTCTTTTCCTTTCATTTATTTTTTCATATTGTACTTTCATTTCAATATCAATATCAATTTATGTTTTGAATACATATGGTGCTTATATGTTAATTTGGTGAGCATAGTGGGAAGCAATCCTTCTTCAGAAAATGCATGTATTACAGGTGTTAATCAACGAACTCCATAGCCCAATGGATAAATCAATTAGTCTACAGATCTCAACACATCATAGGGATATGTTGTCCCCATTGGAGAAAGTGTTAGTACAATATCGTATTCTTCAATAGTAGTGAGCCAAAAAAATAGTTAATGTCCTAATTACTAAGGTTGCTAAAAATGGGAGCTAGGCATAAACCATTTTATGTAGGTGAAATAACCCTAAGGGTTAAATATTTGAGGAAAAAGGGGTGTGTAAGGCTAAAGGCGCTTAAAAGTCATGAAATGGGGCTTATCATGACCTTGAAGAGGGCCGAGACTCTATAAAGAATTATTTGCACCATTGGGGGGATAAATAAGCATCCATGTGGTAGAACCATGGAATAAAATCATATTAAGAACTTGTGACACCTAAGAATCATATATCAACGACTGTGATCATCATGTGTTTGAACCTGAAGATCAACTGTCCACAATGATTTTCACATCATGGACTTGCAAACTTATACATTTTTCTTCACAATATAAGGACCAGTTTTACCCTTGACACACGGTGTTGTATTATTAGCTTCAAATTGCTCAAAGGATTGGGAAAACCTCCTACCGAGCATGCAATACAACTTATGGTTTTTAATAAAACCACCATTTCACATACACGCTTCTGCACAACTTGAAGTGATATGGTTCCTAATGGAACTGAAAGGGAACATGAGTGTAAGCTGAGAAAAGGACAAGACACATGTCCCTAACACTGTTTCATATATGTGGTCTAATAGCAAATTGACATTTGGAGAGATCCCCACCCCTCTGTAATATCTATGAGGATAAGTCACTCTAGAATGGAGACATGTGGCTCAACCGGGTGTCACCTAAGACTGACACATGTGACATAAATTTAGCCACCTAGACCAATGCCATCCTGCCACGTGTCTGTGGAACCTTGTTGATGTCATTTGTGACATTACTAAAAAATTTCCCCATTGTAAAATTTGAAAGATTTGGCCAATTGGAAGGTGACGTGTGGTTCCAAATAGTATAAAAAATGGTTTTAATAGATTTGGTTAATAAAAAGTGTTACATATCAAGCTCGATGTCCAAGTATAGACCATGACACTTGAAATGACCCATACACACTTGATTCAACTGTTAAGAAAGGTATTTTGAACCCCCCAAACTGCTTCTTTTCATCTATCTAGTTAATTTTACTAGTTGAAGCGATAAAATGGAAACTAAGGCAAGCCCTAACAAACCCTAAACTACAAAGAAGAAGCCTACCACTCAAGAACATCTGGAGGATAGAGAGGGTGATGTTTTCAACCTAGTTTTATTTTGCCCAAACTATCTATATTTATGGGAATCGAACCTGATCCAATCTATAATTCCCAAAACTTACCAATTTCTTGAGCTTGTTGAATGATGTGCTGTGAATTATAGTGATAATGAAGAGAAGATAACCACTTAGATGGTTCTAGAGTCATATATTCAGTTTCAAAAGAATATGTTGTTAAAGTACTCCATTTTCATTACCCTGCCATTAAAGAATCTATGGATGATGATGCTTAGGCCTCCAGATACTAGTAATTATCTCAACTTGAAAAGGATAAGTTTTCAAGCAAGTTATTGGCTACAAATACCCAACTTCCAAACAACCCACCTCCATTTAAATGTGTCATTTTCCCTTACATAACCAGACAAGCCATTTCCATGATTTGTCAGATTCTTGGTTATGAGCATGAAAAAACAATATATGAGTCTATTCTAGGTTTATTTTAGTCTTGTGCCCTCCAAATTCCATTACATGTACCAAGTTTGATTATGCTGAATTCCTAGCTGGAGTCATTAATTTTCAATTGTCAGACTTTCATTGTACAAAGTCTTTTAGGTTTCAAGTCCACATGGTCTACTTGATCCTATTTAATAATTCTTTCTATTTTGAGAGTTTGGTATTCAAGTTAACATAGGGTTTAGGAATCCCTAAACTCGTGATTGAATGGACCGAGGAAATAAAAAAAAAAAGAGAAAAATGAGGGTTTTACCCTTTTTGTTAATAAGTTCATGAGTGCCTTTTACACTTTGATCCACCTGGTTTTCCCTCCTAGAATGTTTCCCCAGATGAGGAAAATGTTGCAATTAAGCAAGGAGACCAGCATAGGGGACTGGTATCTACATGAAATTACACCCTTATAAGAATTTATGGTTTTAAGAAAGAACCATACAAGTTGCCAACCTTTTTAACTCCTACAATATTTTCCTTGGAGTATATCAGGCAGATGCTCATATCAGATCACTCACATTTTTACCAGCATAGGTAGGCTATTACTTTTAATCTTAAAGACGTGGGCCCTTTCCTGGTCAATTTGAGATCTTCCATGAATTTTATGAAGACATGTTACAACAATTTGATTTTGAGAAAGCAATCAAATGGATATACGATCAGGGTGTAATTGCTACAAGGAGACCTAAACCAACCAAACCCTATTGTAGAGATCACTACCAACCTGGATTCATGGGAAGAGGTAAGGCATACTTTAATGGAATAAGTTTATAATTCAACTACTGATCAATTAGGGGACCCAACAAAGGCCCTCTAGACACCACAAATGAAAGAATTACCAATTGGGAAGAGGACCTTCTTAGATTTTCAATCAGACATGGAAATTGATGAACAAAAGAGAAAAATACCAAGGAGTGATGAAGGGATAGATACAAAATATTTCCTTACTATTGTTTTGGAAAAGGGAGCAAACATATTGTAGACCACTCAAGGATCCAATGAATAACGTTCAACTCATGAAACCTCCACTATCTCAATTGAACATCTTATCGGTTGTGGAGCTTGATTGTCTTCTTGATTTAGAGGTCTTTCCTTTTAGCCATGTTTATACCCCATGAAGACTGTACACCCCTCCACATGGGGGGGTTGTAGGGGGTTCTTTTCACCCCTGCGGGGTCCGGGGGGCTCATCCGCCCAGTTGTGGGGTCTGGGGGAAAGTAGGCCCCCAAAGGAAAAAAATCATTGTAAATGTATATTGTAATTTCATAGTAAATTTGGACCATTCATTATAAGGTCACAGATCTGATGGTATAAGTTACGTTAGGGTTTTTTTCCCTAGAAGGAAACCCTCTTTTATGAGGGAAATTTATTGTTGCTATGCATCATTGCGGATATTGCATTCTGAGAAAGGAGATTGTGAGAGAAAGAAGAGGAAGTCATAGCGGGTGTGTTGTAGGTTGTATCCCTTCATTTGTTGGATAGTAAAATGGAAGGACCTGGCAATTTCTCTGGTGGACGTAGCCCACACCAGGTGAACCACATATATCTGTGTCTCTATTGTATTGTGTATCTTCTATGTTTTATTTCCATTTTTTTTTTAATCTAATTGCTCCGTGATCTTGTTTATCTAACAACTGGTATCAGAGCGAAAGGTAACTCGCAGGAAAATATGGTTCCTGGTTTGAGTGGGAGCAATGGTGGAAGATGTAAATTTTAGGGTCAATGAATTTAACGTTCTCAACCCAAGATTGAGTCATGCTACACAACTTGTAACAACAGAAGCAACAATCTCTTTTCAAAAAAAAACCTTAAGTAGCGGAATTAAATCAAATAACTGCGTGCACCAACATACTGACCATATAGTAAAACTGTGCACACAACCACCTGGGCATCATGCACCACTTATTTTATTACTGTGCCTGGGGTTTAATTCCTTAACCACACACACAATTTCCAACCTTTTGAAGAACACAGGCTACAATCCTTCACACCCGACCACTCAATCCTCTTCTTGATGACTCAACCAAAATCACAAGGTTAAACTTAATTGGAAAGACTATCCACATTCGTAATTTCCATGAACAACTACAAATACAATCTATAATAATCATACGTACCTAATCATGCAACAATTAACAAAATAACAACAAATACTTATATGCAAAACATACAATAATTTAACCCATGTCAAACATAGAAGAAAATGCATGTAGTAACCAAGACAAGAACATAAAGAACACTTATCCCTTATGAAAGTCACCAACTGCGGCCTTGACTCATACATTCCTCCCATCCATAGACATTGTTACTCATGAAATTTTAGCAACGAGTCACCCCTGAGCTGGGTCTCAACTCCACTAGGGAAAAAAGAGTCCTAAAGACAGGCTATGGTCTAAAAGTCAATAGAATTTCCTAGTCCCAAGTGCTCACTACTGCAATTATCCCACAGTCCCTCCTTCCCCGCGCACTTGTCACACCCAAGGAAGTGTGCCCCTTCTTTTCTCAATAATCCTTTAGCTTCCCCACTTCCCTTCCTAGGGTTACCAACAACATGCCAAACAAAAATTATCTGATCCATGTGACTAATGATCAATGCATCAGGGAACAACTCCCAACAAAAACTCTCTCCTGAAGAGTTTTCTTCCAAGTATGACAACCAATTCACAATAACCAATCCCTCACCCAGAGAGATTGTTCATGGTTTTTCAACCTGACTCTTTGACAATGAAACTATGGTTACAACCTCTCAACTCCTTACAAGTTTCGATCCAGATAAGGTAATAATCATATTTTCCATACAGTCTGGCCCCCTTTCGCTCATGAGAGCCTGCGACATCCCTTTTCCTTCAATAGTCCTCAATACAATGTAGAATAATGCCCAAAATACACTAAGTCCAACAATACATATTACATTCCTTCCACTTGATACTTGTCACCTCCAAAAGTAGCTTTAAGCCACTCGGTGACACGTTCCCTATCCTCAAGAACTTAGGATAAAATAATATATCTGACATTACACTTTTCTCGAAAATATTATTAAAATATTCCCCAAGACTTACAACTCACCCCATTTTTCCTTTTTTCGGTGGAGTAGGCCCCCCATCTCTTTTCGTTCGAGTTGGTCAATGCGCAATGATGCAATATTATATTAATAATCATGAATATATTTACATGGATGGGCGCACTGTCCTATCT
>JASDQU010106615.1:0-15246 GCA_032191745.1 Picea mariana | reverse complement strand
CCAATTGGTTGTAAACTTTCCATGTGTGCTCTGCCATGTGCCGCCATTAGTGGTCTTCCATGTGGCATGATTCCACTAGTTAATAAAATTTCCATGTCATCCAATGAGTAATTTCCACATCATCCAATAAGTAATTTCCACAAGGATTAATTTAATTGTTTAATAAATAATGGAAGGACATGTCATCCACTGAGTAATTGCCACATCATCCAATAAGTAATGGTTTATTTGGTTAATAAATAATGGAAGGAACTTATGGTAAAATATTTAAGTAGGAAATGGAACGAGAGTGAGGTGAGAGAAGAGGGTGGAAATGAGGGTGTCAAAAGTGAGGGGGTGGGAAAGTGTGGGTAGCATAGGCGGATTAGGGGGTGAGGGAGTTCAGTCACATCCGCTTGGATGTGAAAAATAATTGAAGTATGGAGTGAAGGAGGTAAAGGGGAAATGGGAATGTGAGTGCAACGAAAGAAATGTAAGGGGTGCGAAGGGATAAGGGGATAATGAGAAGTCCATTCACCCGATTGGAAAAAAAACAATAATCTATACTTAGATTATTCTAAGGATATATGGTGGCCACCAGAATTTATATGGTGAATTCCACTAGACATTATGTGGTTTATACCACAAGATTTACGTGGTTCGTGTCACAAGATGATTTCAAGAAATTAAATAAAATACAAAGGACTTGTTCCAAGATATAATTAGGGTTGAGTTCTGATATGCTCTAGGGAAGATAATTAGGGTCGAGTTCTGAGATGCTCTAGGCACGGTTTCAAGAATTTTTAATTCCAAGGAAAATTGGTTTTTCTAGAAAATGAAGAAGTGTTTATTGGGAATTTCAACGTAAATCTAGATATCTCGAATATACAAAATCAGATTTTGAATACGAAAAATGCATAAAGAAGTTGAGATTGAGGGCTACACAATGAAATCTTAATTGTTCAAAATTTTTATTCTTTTGATATCATATTTTTAATTAATCCAAAAGAGGGATATTGAGATGACCCAATTTTTATCAACAAGAGTCTAATTGTAGATTTATGTGAGTAAATATGATGTCTCAAACATCAATGACATAAAAAAACTAGAGCTTGATGATCCACAAGATTATTTTCTAAAAGCATATCCTAAATTTTCACAATCTGGATGGTATAAAGATATAGTTTTATATATTCATAATTTACAATGTGCAACATATTGGGATAAAGCTAAGGCTAGATCCATCAAAGTAAAATTTTTCATGTACTACATCATTGATGAACAATTGTTTTGGAAAGACCCTAGTGGGATTTTGTTAAACTACATCACTAAAGAGAAAACAAAAGACATTATTAATGAGTTCCATAAAGGAGTTTATGGTGGCCATCATGCCTAGAGGGATATAGCATACACAATATTGAGGGATGGTTATTATTGGCCTAATTTATTCTTTGATGCTAACTCAGTTGTTAGGGCATGTTTGGAATGTCAAATATTTGTAGGAAAACAAAAGTTGTTACTTTTTCCACTCAGGCCAGTCAAAATGGAAGAACCTTTTCAACAATGCGGGTTAGATTTCATTGGTGATATCAACCCTAATTCTAGTTCCCAACATAGATGGATATTAACATCCATATATTATTTTACAAAGTGGATAGAAGCTATTCCTACAAGGGATTCTTTTGATTCAATCATTATTAAATTTTTTGAAGAAAATATTCTAGCCAACTTTAGTTTCCCAAAGAAGATCATTACTGACAAGGCAAAGACATTTAAATTTTCCAATAGGGTACAATTTTTCCAAGATTACAATATTAAACGTGGACATTCAACTTCTTACTACCCATAGGGAAATGGTTTGGTTGAATCATCAAACAAAAGTTTAATCAAAATGATTAAGAAAATGTTGTCACAGAATAAGAAAGCATGGGATTCACATCTAAAGTATGCTTTGTGGGAAGATAGAATAAGTACCAAGAGGTCAATTGGCACTTCTCCTTTTTAGTTAGTCTATGGGGTGGATTCTATTTTCCCCATTCATCCAGGGCTTCCAGTGATGACATTATTACAGGATGAACCAAATGATGTATATATGATAATCAATTAGTTAATAAAATTTCAACAAATGAGAGAGTCTGTACTAATTAAGTCATAAGAGGTTCAATAAAGGATGAATATAATCTTTGAAAAAAGAGATAAAGAAAGAAATTTCATGATTGGATATTTGGTCTTAAAGTGGGATGCAAGAAGAGAGGCCAAAGGGAAACATGGAAAGTTTGATAATATTTGGATGGGACCTTTTCAAATCATTTCAGTGCATAAAAACAACACTTATGAGATATCTCATCTAGAGGGTGATGTGTTGGGAGCCCCTATAAGTAGGAGGTTGCTCAAGTACTTTCTACAATGCTAAACATGAGGGTATTCTTACTCTGTACATTAGTAGTTTAGTTTGTTTTCCTTTCATTTATTTTTGCATATTGTACTTTCATTTCAATATCAATATCAATTTATGTTTTGAATACATATGGTGCTTATATGTTAATTTGGTGAGCATAGTGGGAAGCAATCCTTCTTCAGAAAATGCATGTATTATAGGTGTTAATCAATGAACTCCATAGCCCAATGGATAAGTCAATTAGTCTACAGATCTCAACACATCATAGGGATATGTTGTCCCCATTGGAGAAAGTGTTAGTACAATATCGTATTTTTCAATAGTAGTGAGCCAAAAAAATAGTTAATGTCCTAATTACTAAGGTTGTTAAAAATGGGAGCTAGGCATAAACCATTTTATGTAGGTGAAATAACCCTAAGGGTTAAATATTTGAGGAAAAAGGGGTGTGCAAGGCTAAAGGCGCTTAAAAGTCATGAAATGGGGCTTATCATCACCTTGAAGAGGGCCGAGACTCTATAAAGAATTATTTGCACCATTGGGGGGATAAATAAGCATCCATGTGGTAGAACCATGGAATAAAATCATATTAATAACTTATGACACCTAAGAATCATATATCAACGAGTGTGATCATCATGTGTTTGAACCTGAAGATCAACTGTCCACAATGATTTTCACATCATGGACTTGCAAACTTATACATTTTTCTTCACAATACAAGGACCAGTTTTACCCTTGACACACAGTGTTGTATTATTAGCTTCAAATCACTCAAAGGATTGGGAAAACCTCCTACCGAGCATGCAATACAACTTATAGTTTTTAATAAAACCACCATTCCACATACACGCTTCTGCACAACCTGAAGTGATATGGTTCCTAATGGAATTGAAAGGGAACATGAGTGTAAGCTGAGAAAAGGACAAGACACATGTCCCTAACACTGTTTCATATATGTGGTTTAATAGGAAATTGACATTTGGAGAGAGCCCCACCCCTCTGTAATATCTATGAGGATAAGTCACTCTAGAATGGATACATGTGGCTCAACCGGGTGTCACCTAAGACTGACACATGTGACATAAAGTTAGCCACCTAGACCAATGCCATCTTGCCATGTGTCTGTGGAACCTTGTTGATGTCATTTGTGACATCACTAAAAAATTTCCCCATTGTAAAATTTGAAAGATTTGGCCAATTGGAAGGTGACGTGTGGTTCCAAATAGTATAAAAAATGGTTTTAATAGATTTGGTTAATGAAAAGTGTTACATATCAAGCTCGATGTCCAAGTATAGACCATGACACTTGAAATGACCCATACACACTCGATTCAACTATTAAGAAAGGTATTTTGAACCCCCCAAACTGCTTCTCTTCATCTATCTAGTTAATTTTACTAGTTGAAGCGATAAAATGGAAACTAAGGCAAGCCCTAACAAACCCTAAACTACAAAGAAGAAGCCTACCACTCAAGAACATCTGGAGGATAGAGAGGGTGATGTTTTCAACCTAGTTTTATTTTTCCCAAACTATCTATATTTATGGAATCGAACCTGATCCAATCTATAATTCCCAAAACTTACCAATTTCTTGAGCTTGTTGAATGATGTGCTGCGAATTATTGTGATAATGAAGAGAAGATAACCACTTAGATGGTTCTAGAGTCATATATTCAATTTCAAAAGTATATGTTGTTCAAGTGCTCCATTTTCATTACCCTGCCATTAAAGAATCTAGGGATGATGATGCTTAGGCCTCCAGATACCAGTAATTATCTCAACTTGAAAAGGATAAGTTTTCAAGCAAGTTATTGGCTACAAATACCCAACTTCCAAACAACCCACCTCCATTTAAATGTGTCATTTTCCCTTACATAACCAGACAAGCCATTTCCATGATTTGTCAGATTCTTGGTTATGAGCATGAAAAAACAATATATGAGTCTATTGTAGGTTTATTTTAGTCTTGTGCCCTCCAAATTCCATTACATGTACCAAGTTTGATTATGCTGAATTCCTAGCTGGAGTCATTAATTTTCAATTGTCCAACTTTCATTGTACAAAGTCTCTTAGGTTTCAAGCCCACATGGTCTACTTGATCCTATTTAATAATTCTTTCTATTTTGAGAGTTTGGGATTCAAGTTAACATAGGGTTTAGGAATCCCTAAACTCGTGATTGAATGGACAGAGGAAATAAAAAGAAAAGAGAAAAATGAGGGTTTTACCCTTTTTGTTAATAAGTTCATGAGTGCCTTTTACACTTTGATCCACATGGTTTTCTCTCCTAGAATGTTTCCCCAGATGAGGAAAATGTTGCAATTAAGCTAGGAGACTAGCATAGGGGACTGGTATCTACATGAAATTACACCCTTATAAGAATTTATGGTTTTAAGAAAGAACCATACAAGTTGCCAACCTTTTTTAACTCCTACAATATTTTCCTTGGAGTATATTAGGCAGATGCTCATATCAGATCACTCACATTTTTACCAACATAGGTAGGCTATTACTTTTAAGCTTAAAGACGTGGGCCCTTTCCTGGTCAATTTGAGATCTTCCATGAATTTTATGAAGACATGTTACAACAATTTGATTTTGAGAAAGCAATCAAATGGATATACAATCAGGGTGTAAGTGCTACAAGGAGACCTACATATAAAAACCAACCAAACCCTATTATAGAGATCACTACCAACCTGGATTCATGGGAAGAGGTAAGGCATACTTTAATGGAATAATTTCATAATTCAACTACTGATCAATTAGTGGACCCAACAAAGGCCCTCTAGACACCACAAATGAAAGAATTACCAATTGAGAAGAGGACCTTCTTAGATTTTCAATTAGATATGGAAATTGATGAACAAAAGAGAAAAATACCAAGGAGTGATGAAGGGATAGATACAAAATATTTCCTTACTATTGTTTTGGAAAATGGAACAAACATATTGTAGACCACACAAGGATCCAATGAATAAGGTTCAACTCATGAAACCTCCACTATCTCAATTGAACATCTTATCAGTTGTGGAGCTTGATTGTCTTCTTGATTTAGAGGTCTTTCTTTTCAGCCATGTTTATACCCCATGAAGACTGTACACCCCTCCACATGGGGGGGTTGCAGGGGGGGCTTGTCACCCCTATGGGGTCCGGGGGGCTCATCCCCCCGGTTGTGGGGTCTGGGGGAAAACAGGCCCCCAAAGGAAAAAAATCATTGTAAATGTATATTGTAATTTCATAGTAAATTTGGACCATTCATTATAAGGTCACAGATATGATGGTATAAGTTACGTTAGGGTTTTTTTCCCTAGGAGGAAACCCTCTTTTATGAGGGAAATTTATTGTTGCTATGCATCATTGCAGATATTGCATTCTGAGAAAGGAGACTGTGAGAGAAAGAAGAGGAAGTTATAGCGGATGTGTTATAGGTTGTATCCCTTCATTTGTTGGATAGTAAAATGGAAGGACCTGGCAATTTCTCTGGTGGACGTAGCCCACACTGGGTGAACCACATATATCTGTGTCTCTATTGTATTATGTATCTTCTATGTTTTATTTACATTTTTTTTTAATTTAATTTCTCCGTGATCTTGTTTATCTAACAACTGGTATCAGAGCGAAAGGTAATTCGCAAGAAAATATGGTTCCGGGTTTCAGTGGGAGCAATGGTGGAAAATGGAAAGTTTAGGGTCAATAAATTTAACGTTCTCAACCCAAGATTGAGTCATGCTACACAACTTGTAACAACAGAAGCAACAATCTCTTTTAAAAAAAAACCTTAAGTAGCGGAATTAAATCAAATAACTGCGTGCACCAACATACTGGCTATATAGTAAAACTGTGCACACAACCACCTGGGCATCACACACCACTTATTTTATTACTGTGCCTGGGGTTTAATTCCTTAACCACACACACAATTTCCAACCTTTTGAAGAACACAGGCTACAATCCTTCACACCCGACCACTCAATCCTCTTCTTGATGACTCAACCAAAATCACAAGGTTAAACTTAACTGGAAAGACTATCCACATTCGTAATTTCCATGAACAACTACAAATACAATCTATAATCATCATACGTACCTAATCATGAAACAATTAACAAAATAACAACAAATACTTATATGCAAAACATACAATAATTTAACCCATGTCAAACATAGAAGAAAATGCATGTAGTAACCAAGACAAGAACATAAAGAACACTTATCTCTTATGAAAGTCACCAACTGTGGCCTTGAATCATACATTCCTTCCATCCATAGACATTGTTACTCATGAAATTTTAGCAATAGGTCACCCCTAAGCTGGGTCTCAACTCCACTAGGGAAAAAAGAGTCCTAGAGACAAGCTATGGTCTAAAAGTCAATAGAATTTCCTAGTCCTAAGTGCTCACTACTACAATTATCCCACCATCCCTCCTTCCCCGTGCACCTGTCACACCCAAGGAAGTGTGCCCCTTCTCTGCTCAATAATCCTTTAGCTTCCCCACTTCCCTTCCTAGGGTTACCAACAACATGCCAAACAAAAATTATCTGATCCCTGTGACTAATGATCAATGCACCAGGGAACAACTCCCAACAAAAACTCTCTCCTGAAGAGTTTTCTTCCAAGTATGACAACCAATTCACAATAACCAATCCCTCACCCAGAGAGATTGTTCATGGTTTTTCAACTTGACTCTTTGATAATGAAACTATGGTTACAACCTCTCAACTCCTTACAAGTTTATCGATCCAGATAAGTTAATAATCATATTTTCCATACAGTCTAGCCCCCTTTTGCTCATGAGAGCCTGCGACATCCCTTTTCCTTCAATAGTCCATAATACAATGTATAATAATGCCCAAAATACATTAAGTCCAACAATACATATTACATTCCTTCCACTTGATACTTGTCACCTCCAAAAGTAGCTTTAAGCCACCTGGTGACACGTTCCCTATCCTCAAGAACTTAGGATAAAATAATATATCTGACATTGAACTTTTCTTGAAAATATTATTAAAATATTCCCCAAGACTTACAACTCACCCCATTTTTCCTTTTCTCGATGGAGTAGGCCCCCCATCTCTTTTCGTCTAAGTCGGTCAATGAGAAATGATGCAATATTATATTAATAATCATGATTACATTTACATGGATAGGCACACTGTCCTATCTGCGTCCAAGCTCACCAGCCTCATAATTACACAGGCTCTCTGGTCTCAAAACACACACACACAAACACACACACACACACACAACTCAATACTGCGCAATTCCAGGTAATTACCTCGCACTAACCCAAGTGCACACAACACAAAGTAATGTGCGTACTTTCCCAGGTGTGCCCAACATACAAAATGTGCACACCCTATCTTTATAAAACTTCTCCATGCACTTCTATGATGTACGCAACACCAAAACTAGGTGCCAACAAATCACCAGCCTATATATACATTAAATAAACCTTTAGTACCAATGAATCACTAGCCTATATGTACATTTACAAAGGGCCCAGATCAAGGACATTATATTCCCCTCCCCCTTATTTATGCATTATCCACAGTGCATCATATACACATATACATACGAAATTTAAGACATCATAAAAAAGATGAGGAGACTTTTCTCACATAACATCCTCGTGCTCTCAGGTTGCATTCTCAGGACCGTACCAGATCCATTGGACCTTTACCAGCTCCATGAATTGATTCTGGAGCTTCTTGATGTCCCGATCTAATATGATAACTCGTTGCACTTGAAATCCTCCTTTTGGATCCACATGAATCACTTTCCAATTAATGACATGATTAACATCATGTACATACTTCTTAAGAAATGACACGTGGAAAACATTATGAATGCATAAGGACACATGCAGCAGAATAATATAAGTGACATAAATAATCATTTCAAGGATTTCAAATGGCCCACAATAGCATGCTGCTAACTTAGAACAATTTCCCAACTTCAGGAAACAACGTCTAGCCTTCAATTTTAGAAACACATGATCACCCACTCCAAATTTCCCGTGGGTTCTACCTTTATCTGAGCAAATTTTATGCATGTCTTAGGGAGTCTTTAAATTCTTCCTTATTTGTAGAATTTTCTGCTCCATTTCCCAGAGTATATCTAGTCCAACTACTGCACAGTCCACTGGGTTATCCCAACTCATAGGCGTGTTGCACTTTCTGCCATAAAGTGATTCAAATGGGCTCATCCTTAAGGAGGTCGCATACCCATTGTTGTAAGAAAAATATACCAAATGAAGGTAGTATTCCCACTTGGATGGATTATCCATCACATACATCGTCAACATGTCTTCAATTACTCGGTTTACCCACTCAGTATGATCATCTGTCTCAGGGTGATATGTTGTGCTGAAATTCAAATTTTTTCTAAATACCTTAAATAACCCTTTCCAAAAGTTTGAGGTGAACTTGGAATGTATGTCAAACAAAATTGTCTTAGGTACACCATGCAACTTAGCAACTTCATGAATGTATATCTCAACAATGTCGGCTTCCTTGTGCATTGAATTCACTGGAATAAAATGGGAAACTTTAGTAAGCTTGTCCACCGCCACCATAATATAATCATGTTTCTTAGCAGTCCTAGGAAACTTAGTTACGAAGTCCATGGTCAACATTTACCACTTCCACTTTGGAATGGGAAAGGGATGCAACAAACTAGCTAGATGTTTGTGCTCAACCTTGACCTTCTGACATTCAAGGCACCTTGCAATAAAATATGCAGCTTCCTTTTTCATACCCGGCTAAAAGTATTGCTTCTTGACCCGACAATGGTCTTCTGGTAACCTGGATGTCCAACATAAGGAACCTTATGCATCTCTGAAAATATCAGGTTATTAAACTCTTTATCATTCGACATAATGATTCTGCATTTATACATGAGGATCCCATCCTCTCTTAGTTCATATCCTACAAACTTCTGCTATGACATACCTTGCTATAAGGTCATACTTATATCCATATAGGGCATATCTGATTTGGAAACTTCCAAAATTTTGTTGTGCAAATATTCCCGGTACATGCTAATGGTCGTAGCATGCATCTCATGCACCCTTCTTCTAAGTGTGTTATCCACCTTGTTCTCTTTTCCTCTGATATGCCTTATGTCGAAGTCATACTCAATGAGGAACTCTAACCATATTCTTTGCCTGGCATTTAAACTTGACCGCCCAAACAATTACTTCATACCACAATGGTCTATTCTTAGCTCAAATATTTTACCCATGAAATAATGTCACCACATCTTCAAAGTATGCACTATGGCTTCCAATTCCAAGTCATGCGTAACATAGAGTCTTTAATTCTCCTTCAACTTCCTTGATTTGTAGAACACCACATATCTATTTTGACTTAGGACTCCACTGAGTCCTTCCTTGCATGCATCCATGCACACAAAAAAAGTCTACATCTGGATTAACAATCCTCAAAATCGATGCATTGGTTAACAAATTCTTCAAGTGATGAAAAATCCTTGTGCAATCCAGAGTCCACTCAAATCACACACTTTTTTTCTATAGGGATGTAATTAGATGCACAATATGTGAAAATCCTTCAATAAACCTTATGTAGTAACCTACTAGTGCCATAAATGATCTCACTTCTGCAACATTTCTTGGTGTTGGCCATTCTTCAGTGGATTTTATCTTTGTTGGGTCCACAACTATTCCTTCTTCTGAAATAATATGATCTAAGTAGTGAATCTTTTGATGACAAAATGAACACTTGCTCAACTCTCCTTAAAGTTGATGCTCTCTCAACACCCACAACACCATCCTCAAGTGTTGCATGTGCTCTTCTTTAGACTTTGAGTAAATGAGAATGTCATTCAAAACTACAATGACAAACTTATTTAAATACTCTGTGAAAAATCCATTCATTAAACACATGAAGACAACTAGTGCATTTGACAACGAAAATGACACCACTATGAACTCATAGTGACCATACCTTGTTATGAAGGCAATATTAATAATGTATTCCTCTTTTATTATTACTTGGTTTTATCCATATCTAATATCTATCTTGGAAAATATTTGCATGCCTCTCAATTGATCAAAGAGGTCATCTATCCTTGGCAAAGGATACTTGTTCTTTACTGTTACTTTGTTCAATTGCCTGAAGTCAATACAAAGTCTCAACATACTATCCTTCTTCTTCATGAACAAAACTGGTGCACCCCAAGGTGACACACTTGGGCATATATACCCCTTCTTCAAAAGCTATTCAAGTTACATATGTAACTCCAATTATGGTGTACTCATCTATTAAGAATTTTTGGATACATATGCTACTCCCAACACCAGATTTATAGAGAAGTCAATTTCTATTTTTAGAGGTGTTGGCCCTTGACCACATTTTGGGAGCACTTGGTCATATTTGACCATTTTTGTCACTTCGACAGCCTGTCGAAGATGGAGCGCCAGACAAAGCGGAGATTGCATAATCTCGACCCACTTTTGGGTCCCTTTTTGGGTTTTGGGAATATGTAATGGGAAAGGGATGTCGGCCCGTGGGTTCACCCACGCTTAGGACCACTTTTGTAAATGCATAAAAAGACATCTAGGCATATAGTAGAGTACAGTATCTATGTGATATGGCTAAGTGCCAAGAGGGAATTTGTGTGATCAAGAGTTTTGTGCATTATGTATAGACTTGCACAGCTTAGTGCAAGTCCCTGTGGGAAGGTATAGAAGGATTTGTGCTGAAAGGCAAGGAAGAAGGATCTAGTGAGCTGCACAAATCTTATGTCCTGTGTGAAGTAAGGATTTCTATGGATCTGTGCTTGTAACCGATTGGCCGATGATAATAAAGAAGAAGAGTTGGTGGGCGTAGCCCCAGGGTGGGGGTGAACCACGTAAATCTGTGTGTTATTCTTTGTGCTTTGACTTGATGTGCTTATCCCTACTTTTGAAAAGCGATTTGATATATTTAGATGGATATACTTATGCTTTGTGCTTCATTAGTGTGTATGAATAGTAGATCTAATATGTATGAATATTCTTAGTGCTGATCTACTGGATCTGATCCATTTTATTCTTGCTAAGTACTAAGGTACCTTAGATATAAGTGAATGTTGCGATGCTCTATGCTATCTGTGAAGTATAATAAGGGTTGAATATTAATGAATGATCAATGCTAATTTCTCTGTAAGCGATATAATCACAGAACTGTGTCCCAACTAAGGTTGCAGACACCTGAGTCTCGCAACCACCCCTGCTTCTACCTTGGGTATGACTTCATCTGCTTCGCAGGTGTTGCCAAAAGGGATGGTAGTTAGGGTTTTGTTGGTGCATTGTTGTAGCGTTGAACCCTGGGTCTGCCCTTGTGCCAACAAATGGTTCTATTGTCGGGATGTGAAACTTTGATTGCTGGGAACCGAGGAAGAAGAATCCTTGTGCAAAGATTCATCCTGAAACTGTGGAATCTCTGTGTGTGGATCTGTGCCCTAGTGCGCAGTATTCCACTTGATCTAAAAATATCTGTGCTAAAGAAAGAAGGCCAGATCTGAAGAAAAGAAGCAAGATCTGAATGCTTTGTGCTCCAAGAAAAGTAAAAGTGGAAGTTTCTGAAGAAAAGAGGTCAGATCTGCAGAAAAGAGGTAAGATCTGGAAGCTCAGTGCTTTGATAAAGGTAAGAGTAGTTAAAAGTTTTAGATGTGGAGGCTTTGTGCTCTGTAGAAGTAAGATAAGTGAAAATTTTTGTTTCTAAGGTATGGATCTAGGTATGTTTAATAGAGTTTATCCTAGTTTGAAAACTGGGGCACTGATAGATGAAAGAAGGTTTGATATGAGTAGATATGGTAAGAATAGTGATAGATATGTTATATCTATGCATAGAAAAAATGTTTGGACTAAAAAATGGATGCAGGGTCCTAGAAAGATTTTTTTGCAGATTAGCTACCATGATCCTAGTGCACAATATAGAAGAATTTGGGGATCGTTTAAAAGAAAGAGAGGAGTGACCCTCTGTTATAGTTGAAGAATACCTGGACATCTTGATAAGGAATGCCCTGACAGAGGATCTAGTTGTCTTTGTTGCAAAGCTATGGACCATGAGGTAATGTATTGCCCTAGAATGATCTCTAGGCTAGAAGAAATGAATATTTATCAGGAAAACCGTAAGGCAGACCCAGAAGAGGTAGAACCCCAACACGAATCAAAGAAGGTATTGATACAAATGAAAGAGACCCTGAATGACCACCGATATGTTAGAATATCAGAGATTTTCAAAGAAAAAGAATGCATTGAAGCAAGAATAGGAGACTTCGACATTGACTCTGTCCTTGATAAAGAGACACAAGTGAACATTATGCCAGAAAGAACTTGGAAAGCTATAGGGAAGTATGCTATGATCCCTTCATTAGGAGGAATAGGACTATTCAGAGGAAAACTGATGATGTTATGTGGAAAGGTTGCTCAGATACATGTGATGGTCAATGGAACTTCGACAAGGGAATATTTTGAGATTATTAAATTCATTGAAGACAGTGCCCTGTTTACCATGTTACTAGGCAAATCTTGGATTGAGAGAGATCAAGCTAGAAAGAAGGAATAAGAAGAAGTCTTAGAACATAAGAGACAAGAGTTAAAATATTTTATGACCCAAAAGATTGCATAGTTGATGGAAGAAAAAGAGAATAGATCGAAGCTACTTGACACTAGAAGCCCAGATATCGAAGCTACAAGAACACCAGAAGACATACAGAAGGATGACATTTCTACCCTAGATAAAGAAGAAGTGATACACCAGAATCCTAAGAAAGGATCTTAGCAGGGCGAAGTGACTATGCCCAAGGAAAATAAGAATTAGAATGGGAAAAGAACCACTGAGATGAAGCTCATGGGGAAAAAGGCTAGGGAGCTATGTAAGAAGAAGGCCAAGATTGAGAAGTTACATCAGGTTCTAGAGGGTACCTCATAGAATGAAACCTTACAGAATTGGAGCTTCGCCAGGATATCAAAACAATTACATATGCCACTTCGCTATGGATAAGCAATATAGCTATTGAAAACCGATATATCCATTCAACTGCTACTCTGAACAACTAGAAAATCATTTACGATTCGCCACCAGACCGTTGGATCGCGCCATAACGGACAGAAGAAGAGTTAATGAGGCTCATAACCATTGCAAGTAAATTGTTACCAAGATTTCCTATTTATCTCGCCACGCCATGAACAAGGAACACTTTTTCCAACTGAGAATTTGAAGCCCGAAAAATAGCAATTGCTTACAGTGCTCATTATGCTCTTGCTATTCAATCTAGTGTAGTGTATAAGACTATCGTGAACCCAATTATTTTATCCTGAGCACGTATGTTCGACGAGCTTACCACTACTGAAGAATCCGTAATAGAAGTTCTCCTTGAGCTAATAACTGAGAGAGTCATGTCAGAGCGAGGGTTATCCATAGGATTACATGCATCATCCATGAGAGGACTAGAAACCTCTCCATCCATTGCTTGTGCTGGTCCATCCCGACTAGCCAAAGAGAAATGTACTAAGCACAGAGATGACCTCGCCAATGCCAAGCTAATTCCAAGCATTCTACTGGCCTATCTACCCCCTCTGAGTGGCGCCATCAACCGTGATAGTGTACCCCGAGAGTTTGAATATGCCATGATCACTGCGTACCTTATGAAAGGGGTGCACGTAGTTTGCGCCGACCAGGATAAGCTCGCAACACTGAAATTTAGTGACTTCAACCTTGTAGACCAGAAATATTACAACATGCTAGCCCCACATAAGTACTTGACCAGGACCAAAGGAAAGAATTCGAATATTATCCCATAGCCACCCAAGCTTTAGTGCAAGTTCAGAAAGACCTCGAGGACCACATAAGTACTGCAAAAAAGGAAACGATCGGTCTATAAGAAAAATGGGATGAAGAGAAAGCAGTGCTACAAAAAAACAAGGAACAATTGCTCACAGAGAAACACGAAGTATGGGAAAGGGTTCACAACGCACTTCGCTCTATGATAGTCATAGAAGTGAAAACTGAGGAACGAGTCCCACAACAACTC
Source organism: Picea mariana (assembly GCA_032191745.1). Taxonomy (NCBI): domain Eukaryota; kingdom Viridiplantae; phylum Streptophyta; class Pinopsida; order Pinales; family Pinaceae; genus Picea; species Picea mariana. The sequence goes on along the minus strand of JASDQU010106615.1, from coordinate 825 downwards.
GAAGAAGTAATCCAACAGCTTCAGCAGCGCATTGCAGATCTGGAACTTCATACCATGCTCGAAGCTCCTCAAGAAATCAGAGATCTAAGAGAGGCAACTGCTCGCAGCGCAGTTGGCATAATGAAATCCCTTGCCTTAGAGTGCAAGCAAGTGAGCTCCAGGAGCGCTCAGACATATGAAAATCTCACAGAAAATCCAGAGTTATAGGCGCTGGAGTCGCAACTCCACGAAGTAAAGAAACACGCAAATATGCTACAGGCGCAACTGAAGGCCTTAACACCAGTTGAAAGAATGAAGAGGTTTCAAGAGAAACGCATGACCCAACAATAGATCCACACGATCTAGACCAAAGTGATGGAAGTATCTCAATGATTTCAACCAGTGCAAGAGAAGGCATGCCAACTGTTCACTGAAGTTGAAAGCCAAGGAGTAGAGCTTGAACAGGTCATCATCACAACAAAACAATGCCTAGAAGGGCCAATCAATGATGCACTCATCCAGGAGTTCACTGAGCAAGAGGCCATAGAATTGCAGCAGGTCGAATCATCTCAAGCCAAGCTCGAGCCAAGCTCGAGGCATTCAAGGCAGAATTGCTTAGACTAGAGTGACTCGAGACGAGTCACAGGTGAGTGTTGGGGGCCTGTTGGTCCTTGTTACAGGTATGAAATAACTGAGAGGGGGGGGGTGAATCAGTTATTGTAAATTATTAACAATTTCTCTCAATTTTATCTTCGAATCATTAATCTTAATGGCAGCAAGTCTTTACTGTGAAAACCAGTGTTATAAACATGAAGCATATAGTATAAAGAACAACAATCACACACA